>JAFBJT010093790.1:0-25966 GCA_016785325.1 Chascanopsetta lugubris
ATCTGTCATGTAGTGAAGAGTCTCCGGCGGCCATCTTAGTTGTACCGTGATCATAACAACAGAGAGCGCCAGGAAGTGGCTGAGCCGATCTGTGTGTTTTACTTCTGTAGGGTCAACTCTCATCCAGTCAAACTACATTCAAAGAGCGGTTAGAGGTAATGCTAACATTCACTCAATTCTACTGTAGTGCTGCAGACTCAGCTCACTGTATTTTATCATGTCGCGTTGCTTGTTCCTATATGGCGAATGCATGCCTATGTAGACGAGTTGAAGCCCGGGTTGTGAGAGAGCGTGAAAAGTCTTAAACCCGATTTGAATGGCAGTCCTTGTTGTGTAGCGCTAACGGCTAGCTAGCTCGCTAGCTGCGACAGCCCGCTCGATGCACTGTTTACCTTGGTATTAGCTCCAACTACACTCACGAGCGTTACATTGCAGCACATATCATTTCTTTAAATTGCAATGTTTAATCGGAAAACATCGACAGTGCATTTCAATCACCCCACAAGGCAGGAGGATGTTCGCTATCTTGCGTGCAGCTAAGTTAGCTTAGTTAGCGGCCTGAGCGTACGTTAACGTAAGCCAGGATGAGTTGATACTCGAGTGAGCCCATCGAGAAACCGCACTATTAGCGGGAAACTATGAATATATTCAAACTTTGATTTTGATTGCAATCACTGCTGGGTCGTTTAGATCCAACCAGCATTGCAACGGCTGCGTATATTACCACCTGTTTAACAAATCAGCTCTTTCAGCGCAAAGCGCGACAGATGTGGGTTCTGAACAGTGATGTTTGCAGCAGTTTATCCTCACTGGTGTCCTCTGTGTCATTTCCTGTCTCGTTCGTTGTTAATGTCCAGGTCGTTTACTGCGTGTGCCTGCCGAGACCAGCCAGCATCACAGGATGGACTCTGATATTTTGAACATAGAGGATATTGTGATGGGCCGGGCGTTACCAGACCCTCCTCCCGAAGCTCCCCCCGAGAAACCAGCAGCACCAGCACCAGCCCCACACAAACCCGTTACCCAGAATGGACCTCCGGTCCCAGCTGTACAGTCCTGTAAGTAGCACTGGGGTCACGAATTGTGGATAGTTGTGTGCAAAAGAAGCGTTTGTGGTTCAATCACGTGTAAGAATCAGAGGCTTATCTGATCAATATAAAGGGCCCCATTCTAGGGTTTTGAAAAGGGCAATTGTGATTGTATACATTTAAGATTTCTGTTGGTCTTTTTACACTTCCATAACATTAACCTTCACACATATCCCTTATCTCTCCACCCTCTAGACCAGCATGAAAACTTGCAGTGTTTTCAGTGCTTCATCACATTCTGCAGTGCCAAAGCCAAGGAAAGGCACATGAAGAAGAGCCACCGGGAAGAATACAAGCAACAGCTTCAGCAGGTATAATTCTCACTCCACACGTTCATGTTGTTTCATTTGGACAGTTTGAGTCTCTCACATGTATGGAAAGGTCTTTGTAAAATACCGTTTTGATTGGTGTTGATTGTATCTGGACATATGACAAGCTGATATTGATCTGGAATGCTCACTGATTTTTTGTCATTTTCAATTTATTTTATTTCTTCACAGGGAAACACGTTGTTCACATGCTACGTGTGCGATCGCTCATTTCAGTCATCTGAGGAACTGACGCAGCACCAGCCAACACACAGCAAGGATGATAAGCCCTTCAAATGTGTTCACTGCAAGGAGAGTTTCAAAACGTTCTCCGAAGTGCGTAAAAGATATTGTACTTTTCTTTATAACAACACTTTAGAACAATATCATATCAGTGAATGTCAATATCTGTTTGAATATTTGAAATGAATTTCCCATAAACAACTGAATCTATATTCAAATTGACAAGTAAAAAAAAATGTTCTTGTTAAATGCTTCTATGTAGAGTTTGTGTTTAACATTTCTCTTATTGTGTACGCAGCTCACAACCCACAGACGACAGATATGTCCGGAGAGACAGCTGGTGTGTAAAGATTGCACCGAAACCTTCCGCAGCGCTGCCCTTCTGCGCACTCATCGACTCACCCAGCACCCTCGCCCCGACGTAGAAACTCCAGAACAGCCGGAGAATCCCCCAAAAACCCATTGCTGCAAGAAATGTGGCCAGGCCTTTGAGACTGAACCTGAGCTGATAGCTCACCAGGAAAAGTACCCTGAAGGCCAGCAATGCAATGGCAGCTCCGCAGCCGCCAAGAAACGTGCGCGAGCCAATAAGCCTGAAGAGGCGGCTGGTGTTGAGAAAAAGGGAAAGCGGAAAAAGAAGGACGAGGCAGAAGCATCCGAGGAGGTGGTGACAAGCAGCAGCACATCAGAGCCAGCAGCGCCTCCAGCGGAGGATAAGGGCAAAGCTGCTGAGGAAAAGGGCAAAGCCGCTGCAGGAAAACGAGGTCGTCAACCTAAAGCTGCAGCAGCAGCAGCAGCAGTAAAGTCGGAAACGGAAGAAAAGAAGCCCGCAGAGGATGAGGGTCAAGCCTCGGGAAAGGAGAAGAAACCAAAAGCAGATCCGGCTCCCGCCCGCCAGCACCCATGTCCCGAATGTGACCTCTCGTTCCCCAACTTGATTCAGCTCCGTGCTCACAAGAAGGAGAAACATGCCCCCCGGAAACCCCACCCCTGTGAGGAATGTGAGGAGAGCTTCGCCCGCCAAGAGCAGCTTGATGCCCACATGTCGCGGGCTCATGCTGTCGGTCGCTTCTCTTGCCCAACCTGTGGGAAGAGCTTCAGCCGTGAGCGCACCTTGAAAGCTCACCAAAAAAGCCACCCAGAAGAAAAGCCCGGAAACACAACCGCTAAAAGATAATTTAGACATGTGGACATTTGAGAAATTGCGTGGTTTTTGATGATTTTAAGTCAGGAGTTGTCCTTTTTTTAATATTGAAGATTTGGTGCGCCACATCATGGTTTCAGAAGAGATTGAAATGGTTTTGAAAATGTTTGTTTTTATCTAATTATGGTTTGAATTTTTGATCCTGAGACAGACACTTGTTCTAAATTGACTAACCACCTGTTGTACAATCCATCTCTTATACCCTCTGTCACAGAACATAGTTTATTTGTAAAAACTATTTTGATTAACTTTTTTTAATGAAATGTTTCAGTTTTTTAAGCGTGATGTGGTGTGAATGTATTATTCTGTCTTTGAGTTTAACTCATTTTGTGGTAAGATGTTTTTTTAATTTTTTTCCCTCTTGTTTCTTTTAATTTTTTTTTCAAAACAGAATAGTAGATGCCTAGTAATGATACTATGTTTGAATGTTTGTCAAAAGAAATGTTATGTACAGCCTCTGGTTCATATTGTGCATTTTTACTCTTCGCATTTGATGACTCTCCATTCTAAATTAAGTATCATTGGAAATGAATTTTAAAACGTAGCATTCTGCTGGCATTTTATTTTGGCCCAGATTCGGTGTGAAGTGTTTGACTTGTGGGCAGAGACCATCCTCTGTAATTATCATTATTCTCACAATATGAAAAATTCTCCTTTATTTTTTCACTTGTTAGAATAATAGTTCATGTTTTAGACATTTCTGAAATGGAACTTTGTAATATCTTTTGAGTCCCATGAGGATCTGTGTATATCATGTGTTATTCGCTGATTGGATTGTTTCTCTCCCCACTGCAATGTGTCTGGACACTGCAAAACATGTAATAAAACATGCTGTCCCACGGGTGGCTGCTGAAGAACTGACTGTGCCTGTATTTCTTAGTGAAATTCAGAGACACCCTAAAATGTGGTTCTATAATAAAATCAGCATGATGCCAAAGTGAAGTATATTTTTTCTGTTGGTTGGGATAACTTCAGGGGTTTTTAGCATATACATTTAGATGTATTCTATCATCTACCATGTACAAACATCAAAAATATACTAACATGACTTACAAAATGGACATTTTAAGGTAATTTTTTATCAACTTTTCTATTCGATTGAAACCCACTGTTAGGTGTCTTTATTTGTACCACACATGTAGAGTGAAATACTTCAAGTACGTTATTTTCAGGTCATTTGCTTTTGACAAGTAACCTGAAATCTGCTATTTGCCCCTTCCAATTAATAATTGCCGTGTAAACACAAATTCAAAGATTAGTATTGTGAAAGTTGTCACTGTTATTACTGGGATTATTATAATTATAATCCTTGTACTTATAGTATTTGTTTTTTGTATGTTTATATGAACAGCTAAAGGCCATTAGGTAAATAACACCATGTTTGCTCCTCCGACGTGTAGTACCCCTCCGGGACTGTGGGGGGTGGTCGAGCGCAGAAGTCCTCTGTGTGCTTGGGGCGCTTCATCTGTTCCCCTTTCCCCCCCTGCACCTCTCGCTTATTATCAGGACAAGTCGGACCGTGGCATTCCACCAACGCTCTGTTATCACGTAAGATGGCCGCGTGTCTTTGTTTTGCCGTTTATCCGCATGTAAATGAAGGTTCTGGACCACGGCGAAGCTAACGTTGGGGATGTAGCTCGCGTTACTATTGTTCTGAGGCACTCTGTCGTCATCATCATCATCAGCAGCAGCTCGTCCTGCCGGGTGAACGAGCCGAGCAGCCCTGTGCTCAGGTGTGTCGTCGAACCTTTTTCCATGTGGAAGCAGTTTCCCAACGTGCGTAGGAGCGCGAGGACGGAAGAAAACCCAGGAACTGGAGGCTCGACACGCATGAAGAAGCTCGACAGGTTGAGGTCAATTAACACTCGTCTCATAAACATGCGGGAAGTTAGTCGTTAAACCTGCCTGTTTTGTGTATCGTCGTGGAAACATAGCTTTTTGCTTTCAGGAGCAGTGACGTAAACGCCACAAGAGCAAATCAGGTCAGTGTGTACATAAGGACAGCTACATTGTGCGCCACTCGGACGGGATGTACAGTTATATGTTGTTGGTTTAAGGGTGTTAGACCACAGGAAGTGTAGGTAGATTACAGGCTTTCTCCCACAAGTTAGGATAATGTAGCACCCTCCCCTTCCGCCTTCCCATGGCTGCTGCTCCCCAAACACGGAACATGCTCCTGATGTTGACATAGAAAGAGTAATGACACAGTAATGATTGATACTTTTTTTTAAATTCAAAACTTCAGCATGATTTTTCTACAGCCCACCTTTTCAAATAAAATGGGAATGTTATTACTTAAAGGTGCAGTGTGTACGATTTGGTGACACCTATGGGTGAAGATGCACGTTGTGTCCATCGCCTCACCTTTCCCACGCGAGCATGCAGGAGAACCCATGGTGGCCCTCCGTTGTCATTAAAGCACAAAAGATGTTGTCCACTTGTATGTAACAACATGGCGGCGCCCAAGGAGAGGACCTGCTCCTGATGTAAAGATTCATTAAAGGGCTCATTTTAGGATCATGCACAAACAAAATCATACATTCATTCAGAAGCCAGTTCATTATTTTTACCTCCACATTGAAGTGACAAAAAGTGACTGAAATCCAACCCCATGCATCTTTTAATATGGCTGCAATTTGTAATTGAATCTCTAGATGCACCAAATTTGACACACAATGAACCTTTAACCCATAGCTGTTGGCACCAAATGCTAATTGAACACCTGTCGTCCCCCCCCCCCCCCCCCCCCCCCGTTGTGTGTCGCACTGACAGATTCAGCAGTCATGTCCATTGAATACACCATTGATATCCAGCTGACCGAGCTGGGGTTTGCAGACGTCCCGCAGCCACAGGACTCTCCTCCCAGAGCGGGGTCCGCTCACCCTCCCACCTCCCTGACAAACCCGCACAATGGAAGACAGCTGTCACTGGACGGCAAACACGCAGGCCAAGCTCAGCAGAGCACGATTCGCAAAAGACAGCGCGAGCAAGATGAACGGACTGCTCAGAGTCGGCAGTCGGCGGGCGATTCCTCGGCCGGACACACAGAGCACCCACAGCCGATCAATACAGGGGGAGAGGTCGGTGGGAAGGTTGCTCATAATGGAGAAGCCGCACAGAACGCTTCAGCTGCGGATCAACGGGGTGCGGAGGATGACTCAGATGACAGTGATGTGTCAGATGTGTACGAGGAAGAGGAAATGGACACTGAAGACGAATATGAGGACGAGCAAGGATTAAACAATGGTAGGTTCGTCTCACCGCAGACTGTGAGTTTTACGTAATCCACCTTTTTACAGTCTTAGAGCTGTCATCACTCCAGGACACACTTGACAAAAGCGACACACAAATGAAAAGACATTTATTCGGCGTCGAGGACATTTTCCTTTTTGCTAAATGTCAATGTTTTGAGTCTGCACACATTTTAAGCCTTTATATCAGTGGACAGAAGAGGAATACATTTAACAGCAGCACGGACAAATCAATGTATATAATGCATGGTTGTAGAAAATGACTCCCTTCTAAAGCCCTGGTGGACGGATGAGGGATGTATCAGCGTATGGGTCTACAACCTTGAGGTCAGGTTGTAACAGCAAGCTCATCACTGAAACAGTCCTGGAAAATGATCTTTAAGAAAATAGTGGTGACACCTAAAAGAATGAGAATATTCCAGTTCACCTCTTCTCTCTATTATTCCATTTGTCACCTTTGACCATGACCCTTTTCAAATTAGTCTTTTTTTGTTTTCGCTTTCCCCAGAGTCGAGTCCATCAGACGACTACAGCTGCAGTGTCTGCAATCTTCGTCTTCCCTCCAAGTTCAAGCTCCAGGACCACATGAACCTGCACACTGGCGCGCGCCCATACTGCTGTGCCGAATGCGGGAAGCGTTTCTGCCAGATTTACAACTACCGGCTCCACCTGCGCACACACGCGGGAGCCAAGGTGCTGCGCTTCCGTTGCCGCGTTTGTCGGAACGCCTTTGAAACGCAGAGAGAACTGGACCGGCACCTGGCGCACACTCACTTTGAGAAAGAGTTCTACGAGTGCGACTTCTGCAAGTTCGTGTTCACTTCCATGAGGGAGTGCGAGGCTCACGTGTATATGCACAAATCGATGGGGGATTATTCCTGTGACAAGTGCGGCCGTCGCTTCTCCTCGCAGAAGTCCCGAGAGCGCCACCTGCGGAAGATGTGCCGCAGCAATCTGAGGTGCACGGACTGTGGACAGATGTTCACCGGGAAGAATGCGCTCCTCAAACACAGCTTCTCACATCTTGGTCTGCTGCCCTACACCTGCGTGCGATGCCGCTCCCACTTCCGCCTGGCAAAGCTTTACCGCCAACACAAGTGTGAACCCGAGCGCATCAGCTGCGTGGCGTGCCTCAGACAGTTTGTCAGTGAGCGGGACTTCCAGCAGCATAAGAAGGACACGGGCTGTTGGGGCAACCGGGAGCATAAGGGGGATGAGATCCGATGCCTGGAGTGTGGAGAGCAGTTTGACAGTCCAGAGGAGCTGAGGAAACACGCCGGGGCTCACCAGAGGGTCCTGAAATGCGCTGAATGCGGAAAGGGCTTCCGGTCGGCCCTGCTGTTAATGTCCCACATGGGTGGCCATGCTGGCCAGTCACCCTGCCTGTGTCAGAGCTGTGGCCTGGGTTTCCCCCATCAACAGAATTATGACAGCCACCTGAAGACCTGTGGGAAAACACCCCCGCCCGCGGTAAGAGTATTCGAATATTCGTTAAACAAACATATTATTATCGTTATGTTTTATATTCATCTGAATGTATAAGTTGGTTTCATTACCCAAGAATGAGCCCTTTATCATTACATGTTGCAACTCCATGTTTTTACAGTAGCCCACAATGGACAAACTAAACACATTTTGAGTTATAATGATAACTGAGGACTTCATAGCATCTCCTAAATGCTTGGAAGGGAAGCGTAAGGTGAAGGCTCGTCACCTGCAGTTTGCAGCTTCATCACTAGATACCACTAAACTTTGAACTGCTGCCACTCTCTTCCTTTAACTTTGACTATTTAATTGTATGAATTGTATCTAATGCTATTTTACTCATCTACTTCTCAATTTTCTGAGGACCCTCAACAGACCCCTGGTGGCCCTCCTGATGTTCACTGGCCCCCTGTTTAAAAAAAATTTAAAAAAATTAAACACTGAGCAACATGAAAAAAAAAACATGATGAGAAAATTCAAGTATGCCCAAACTTCAACCAATACAAAAATAACCAGAGATCTGTATTTACACCGTCAACTCTCATGTTTGTCTAAAACTCACATTGTGCTGCCCTCTAGTGGAAATTTAGCTTAACAACCATACTAATGTAAAGAGTAAATTAAAGCATCAAAGCAGTTCCCTGCTCTGGTTAAAATGGACCTGCTGTAAACCTTAAAATTCAAATGAGCCTGAGACTTAACTTTCAATCTTCCCATGCGAGTTATACCGACACAACGCACCTTGGACTAATTCAATAAAATGCATATTAACCGCCATGTTTCTTTTATCCCTCCCATTTCAGAGTGCTTCCAAAAAACACCATACCTCTAAGAGCTCCTCGTCCGACACAAAGAAGCTCAATGCAATTTCTGACTCATCGAGTTCAGCGAGCAAAGGTCCTACACCTGCTGCCTTTTCGCCCGAACCTCCTCTACCTGTTATAGAGTCCATCACTTCTGGACATGCGGCAGAGCAAGTGGCAGAGAAAGCGGCAGAGCAAGCGGCAGAGCAAGCGGCTGAGCAAGCGGCAGAGCAAGCGTCCACTGGCTCTCAGCCATCAGACGGCTTGTGGAAGCTAACCCTCGACAAAGAGCCGCCACCCGGTGTTAACCTTGTATTGTTTGTGCCCCTCACGTCTGCACTGTCCTCGCACCCGGAGGTGCAGCTGGACACCCCTCTGGACTTAGCGAATGGGATTAAAGAGGATCCACAAGGTGAATTGCCTCTGGATTTGTCCAGTGGTAACTCCTCTAATTCCTCTGTCAGAAACTTTACTGCTCAGTCACACGTCAAAATCGAGCCGCAAGAATTTGAAAACTCAAAGGAAAGTGTCGTCCCAGGAGGACGAGATCATGGGGGAGGCAGCTGCGATGAGTCGATCGTTAAAACGGATTCAGCAGAGACGGACGTGAAGGCGTTAAAAACGGAGCCCGTGGACTGGTCCCTCTGCGATACATCGTCAAAACTAGTAATGGACATTAAGGAGGAGCCCCAGTCTGACGCGGATTACGGTACGGGGTCAGCAAAGTCCTGACTTGGATTGGCGATGGATGTTGTTTCACACCCGACTTGTTTTAATAAGGAGAAATCAAATGTGGTGATGGCTGAGCAAAATAAATGAAACGAATGTGGTTCCACTTATCACCTGATAGGACTCGCCCCCCTTTTCTGTTCCTATAGTTACATAAATGTGGGAAAATGACAAGGCAGAATTTCTTTACTGCACGTACGAATAGATGCAAACCTCTCCATCTGTGCCTGAGTTCAATGACTTTTGTTTCAACAAGAGAGATTTGCGTCGGTGTTTAATTTAAACGAAACATTCCAATTTTCATTTGCTACATTTTCTCCCTGTAGAACTCGGGCTACCAGACCTAAATGGTGCTGTAATGACACAGTTAGTGACTCTATGGTAGATTCTAGTTTGTGTATGTTCAGTGAAAACAGTGGCTCCCTTAGAATTCAACTGAAAACTTGAAAACGGTTGTATTGTATACTTAACATTTAGTTGAATGTGACATGTTATTGATGGACATCACTGCACTTCTTATAGCAAAATAGTTCTTCTGTGCAGGGTCTGTCCTCATTTTTTTCTACATGCAAAAATAAAGTAATAATCTTCCATGCAAGATTGTCAAGTGTGATTATTGACACTGTTATTTTGTCTTGCATGTCTTGTATGTGCATGTGTGTTACCTGCAATGCCTTAATTTTGGAAAGGCAAGAACAGGCAATTAGATAGCAAATGCATTCAAATTATTTTTTTTGTTGATGAATGATTCTCCTAATTAGAAACGCATGAATTGATAAATGAATATATGAAAAAGTATGATTCATTACTTCTGCAGTATTGCTGTTGACATTAATATCACTGTTTCTATTTTAAATATCTTTTCGTCAATATAGGAGTGGTATCCTTTAACGCTCGTATTATTTTTGTGTTATCACTTTTACTATTGTCGTAATTGTCTGTAGAATTGTTATTATTGTACGACAGAACTACATTTCCCACCCCGTCATTGAATAACCCGGAAAAACTGTCTCTGCTGATTGGCATTTGTGACCGGAAGTGCTGTGTTTCCCCCCATCTGTAGACCCGCCCTCTGCTGCATCTGATTGGACAAGGTCTACCACTGGAGAGTGATGATTGGCCAGTTATGGTGATGACCATCAGGCCAAGCCAATCACTGACGTGACAAGAGGTTTAGTTATGGAAGAACAAACCAAAGCTACAGTGATGGAAAAATGTCTATTTTTGTCACTCGTTATTTTTATCGAGGCTTTGTGAAGAGCTGGGAGCGTCTCTGTGAAATTCAAGCGTCGGTATCAACCGCAGCGGGTGTTCGAACCCATGGACAAAGACAAGAACACCGATATCGTGAGTATGAGACGCCGTTTTCCGAGTTAGCTTAACGGTGTCGCGTCACATTGTGCTCTAGCGAAAGCGAATTGTTTACCCAAGTCAACTTCAAATGCAGTGATCGTTAGCATGTGCTAACACGAGTACACCGTGTTCCTGCTCTACGCAGCATGCTCCCAGCACCTGGATGGAGATGCACCAGTACCTCAGTGAGCTCCTCACACCCGGAAACTCCGCCAAGGACCAGGCAGATGTGCTAAACACAGCCTGGGCCATGGGAGTAGGAGTAGGGGTAGGAGGAGGAGGAGGAGGTGGAGGAGTGGGAGGAAGTGGCGGCGGCGGCGGTGGTGGTGGTTGTGTCTCTTCTCTGGGCTTCAAAGCGACTCCCCTGGAACCTTTACACCACCCTCCACATGTCCAGGGCAAGACGGATGCAGAGCTGAGCCGACTGCCCCAGCAGCCGAGGAAAGGAGAGGCCAGAGAGAGAAGAGAAGGTCAGAGGTCAAATCGTTGCTTTTTCGTCTGAAACACACGAGCAGTGTTTTTATTCATTGTGTGAGAATGTGCCACAGGGAACCGTCGGGGATACACGCATTAGACTCGGTGTGTCCTCATGGATGTAGAAATGGACTTTGATGTGTGCGTCATGTTATGGTGAAATCCTCTGTGTCAAATCCACCTCAGGAACACGTTTCTTTCAATGCATCAGTCAATCTTGTTTTCATCATGTGTCTGATTGTCTTTTATATCGTCTGCTTTTTAGTATGATTTCATTTTGGCGTGTGTTGGTACCTGGTTCATCTCACGTTTATGTTGCCAGTCGACATAACTGCATGCAATCGAAATCAAAATACTGTAATTCCCTAACACAGATCAACTCCTGCTCACCTTATTGTCACATCTGCCCTGATGGAAGTCTTGAGACCAAAGTCTTGGCATTTAGTGCATTCAACATTTCCTCTCGCATGGATCTTATCATGCAAAACAAAACAAAAATCAATTTAATCTTCATTTTAAAAGATTCTGTTGCAGCTCGGCATTTCGCCTGACCTTGAGCACCCTTTTCTCAGCTTTTACCCCCCCCCACCCCACCCAAAAACAAATATGACCCACGTCTTCTTTTATGTCTAGATGCACACCATGCTTGCGTCTGCCCCGGGTGCCCGTACTCCACCCCCAGCTTCTCCTTTGAGACTCTGAAATCCAGACACGCACTGTCCTCGGCGGCGAGCTCCGACCCCGCGTGTCACCCCAAAGACCTCAGCAGCTCCGCCACGGTCGGCCACAGCATGTGCCTCCCCGACACCACCGATCAGAGCGGCAGCGCGTCCCACCTCGAGGCCCGGACCTCCAGCAGGCTGCCGGGCGAGGATGCAGACAGAGGCCCCCAGAGCCCCCAGCACAGCTCCGACTCTCATCCGCCCAGAGCCTCCTCCAGCTCCCTGTCCGGTCTCCCCGTCTTTCCCTGCCTGTGTTGCCACCGCAGCCTGCAGACCTGCGGCCAGCTGCTGAGCAACCAGGAGGGCTCGGACTCGCCCTTCTCTCACACCCACGCCCACCATCATTTCCACCACCACCACTGCCCCCTGACCTCCTGTTTCCCCTGCCCCCAGCTCACCCACTCTCACTCCTCGCAGCTCACGGGTCCCTTCCCGTGCTTCCCCTGCCAGCGCTCCTTTCCCGCCTGCTCGCAGGTCTTCCGCCACCAGCACAGACCGGGGCAGCAGCGCGAGGAGAGAGGCAAAGCGCTGCCCTCGCTGCTGGCGCTGCACATGTGCATGCACTGCCCGGCGTCCTTCTCGCGGCCGTCCCAGCTCCTGCAGCACCAGCGGTCCGAACACGCCCACAAGCAGTCGGGCTTCCTCTGCACCGAGTGCGGCCGGGCGTTCAACTCCCACAGCAACCTGCGCATCCACCTCAACGTGCACACCGGGGCCCGGCCCTACACCTGCTCCGACTGCGGGAAGAGCTTCAGCCAGTCGGGAGCTCTGAAGATCCACAGGCGCATCCACACGGGGGAGAGGCCGTACTCCTGCGGGTTCTGCGGCAGGGGCTTCCCCCATCTGGCCGGCGTCCGGGCCCACCAGAGGACCCACACGGGAGAGAAGCCCTACCGCTGCAACCAGTGCGGGAAGTGTTTCACGCAGTCGGGAGCTCTGAAGATCCACACGCGCATCCACACAGGAGAGAGGCCCTTCGTTTGCAGCATCTGCGGGAAGAGCTTCTCCAACCGCTCCGGAATCCGCTTCCACTACCGCACAGTTCACGGGCTGACGCCCGAGCACTCGGGGGAGACCTCGGCGGGGCAGCGCGGAGCAGCGGGCCGCGGCTACCCCAGGGCTTTTCCCTCTGCCGCCGCCGGCCGGGGTGAGCCCAGCAGGCTGGACGGTGGCCCACGCCCACCGGCAGCCTCCAGTGAGTCGGATGAGTCGACCCCGGCTGAGCCAAGAAATGCCGGCAGCAACAGAGAGGCGCTTCTGTACGCGTGCGAGGACTGCGGCCTGCGCTTTAAAGACGCCCCATCCAGGAACAGACACCAGACAATGGCACACTACTCCTCTGAGGGGAGGGAGGAGGGGGGAGGAGAAGAGGAGGCGGTTAAGCACAAATAAGGTGGTCTCAAGTAAGAGTGGAGAGTGGATTTAGTCGGGTCTTTTGAGCTACTATTTCCCTCCCTGATTTCAATGCCAGGACTTTGCGTGTACAAACGTATATATGTGCTGCAAGTGCTGATCCAGACCTGGTGTATTAAATGAATAACTGCTCCTGTAACAGCTGGAATCACTGACCCTGTATGGAAGTGTTGGTGTTCTGTTGCACTAGTGTTCTTGTTAGCAACACGTGCAGCCGAAGTTTCAGCGTTTGGAAAACTTTTTTTCTTTGTTGAAAATATTAATTCCTACGACGGGTTGTCACATTTGGTTGGTTTGTATGTATTCATACCTGCTCTCGCATTTTCAATGTGTTTATTTCTGCTATCGTATTGGAATAATTCCAGAATTAATTCAAAATGTAAATTGTTTTACATGTGGTAATTATTTGTGTGGGATATATGCAGTATATTGATCTATATATTTTAGGACATAAGAAACAGTATTTTTAAACAGAATGAATGCCTTTAGCGGGCTTAAGAGGAGCTGTTGTACAACTAATGTACTCGTTGCTTTTATCAAAGCAAAAACAGAACACATCTGTTATTGCAACAGTCACATACACAGAGTTGGTAAATATTGGTTTTCCAGGACTGATAAAAACACTAATTATTATGATTAGTTTATGTGGCCAATAACCAAAATCTCGAACTGATATGATTTTACAGTTACTCTCACCGTGATTGAAGATTCCTCATCTGACTTCCAGCCAATCAGATAGTGTTATTGGTGAAGTGGAGAGGCATCCCCAGTGGAGCTGAAGTAGTGCACTTTTAAATTCACTGTCACTTATTATCAAAACGAAATATTGTTACAGATTATCGGCAAAATATTAGTCCCAATCATGTTTTGCCCCTTATCACAAACACACATGGCCTTTGAAGTGGTTTCAGTCATTTTATTGTGCCTTATCCAGCAATAGAACAAGTTGTTGTATTCTCCTTGTTCTTTTTATAGCCAAACAAATGTCACAAAATGTGGCACCAATAAGTTTTTCCCAGAAATTAAAAGAAATTTAGTAACATTTTCAGACACAATGAAGGACTGTTTTCCTACCTGACGCTTATCATACAAAATTCCTTGTAATCTTAAAAAATAAAATTTTATATCAAAAACAAATATATTTTGTATTTTTACTCTCTAGGCTCAGTGTGAATAACATCAGTTGTATAAGTTTATGTAAATTGTTATGTCACTAATCATGACCCATATCTGCCATATGAAAACCGTTGATTTGACTTCAGTGGGCTTCTCTCATTCGTGAGAAAAGTCCCAGACAAAAGTTGAACACACAACACGGCAGCTGTCTTTAACATTTTTTCCTTTGTTTTGACAACAGCTCTGGAGTTTGTTTGAGGCCTCACTTGACACACTTGGCAGGAAATGAAATCACATTTTCAGCCCTCAGTCCCAATAATGACATAACCTTGTTGTGCCTTCCTGTATCATAGTAAAATCCAAGTTGTTATTTTAAACCAACACTGATTTGTTAACGTATTACTTATGTTAGATTGTCAGTTACATGAGAGATGAGTGTCCACAGATTAACAAACAGCCCATTGTTGATAGATGCTTAAAGAGAGCCACCTAGTGGTTATTTGATATCACTGCAACACCTTCAGTACACTGAACCTTCTCTATAGTGCTTATAAACGTTTCCTCTTATACAGACCGTGTTTGTGAATACAATGTTTGGTGAGTTCAAGTAACATTCAGTTGTTTGCATTAACCTGTTAAATACACCGACACATACATTTCTGCGTGTGTTCTCTGAAAGTGCAGCTTGTGATGACACCTGACATCAATAAACAGTCTCTGTGAAACCACTGAGCCTGGACTGTCATTGTGCATCATGGGACGTTTCCAACTGCAGACCTGTTTCCTGTTTTGGAAAAACAACAGTTTCCTCGTGGTTTATAGGTTATTCTGTGTCCCCACAGGGTCAGACTCTGTGACTCCTCGGTGGCAGTTCGGCGTTTGTCCGCATTAGCGCAGTCCCACTCTGGACACAACACTGTACAGCTCAGGGTCCACTCGAGGTCACTGCAAGTGTTCCTCTAATCCGGCTGCTTGTTCAAGCTCTTTTTGTTCTCTGTATCTGAGCAGTGTTGTTCTCACAAAGGCTCCTCGTACGTGTGATTGTGTAGTAAAGAGTCGCATGACTTGGGTTCTGCGTAGACCACACTGACCGGCCGCGGGCCGCTGCTGTGCACGGCGGGAGTGCAGTAGCCGTTGGATAACATTCTGTGTGAGGGGCAGTCATACTGAGAGTGGCTGGTTGTAATCCTGGCACCGGCGATGGGCGGCGCCGGCGCCGGCACCGAGGGCCTGCGGCCGTTGCTGTGAAGCATTCCTGTCAAAGTCGGCAGGTTGGGGTCGGGCGGCTGATCCCCGAACGGAGTGGCGTACTCGGGTTCTGGCGGGAGTGGCTCGGCGTACTCTGGCAGGTTGCCTGGCGCGTCGTAGTGGTTCAGGATGAAGGGCGTGGTGTAGCCCTCGTCTCTGGAGGGTCGAAACGTCGACCCGACCTTCTGTCCAACTGCTGCAACAGTAGGATCTGCGTAGTCTGTGGTGAAGGAACGCATTCATGCAAATGAGTCGGACCGTGTTTTCACAAGTAAAAACGCCGTGCCAGTTTCTGCTCAATATTAATTTGACATATATCTGAGATACATTTGGTAGTGTTAGCAGCTGCGACTTTCATTCCAACGTGGTGGTCAGAGGCTACATTAGCTGGGAGCAACTGACCAATCAGTGAAGGTTGGGCCAGCGAATTAATCAGGGAAGTTTGGATTTTCTGAGGGGGGAGGGGCGTGGCGTTTACAGAGCGTATCATGGACAGAGTGAAAACAGGAGCTGGAATGGACCCTACAGCGTTTTGGGAGACTGTTGATCTGTTCAAATATCACATCGAAGTGAATTGCTTCTGTTCAACATCTTTGTGAAAACACAACGGTGCATCTCCGCCATTTGACCCTTTGTATGTTTAAAATCGTATTAAATGGGTATGACACCCTTAACTTCACAGCGCCCTTTCACTACGGAGAACACTTCCCAGTTTGCCCATTTGCATTTGAGGCTGCCATTTCTGGGAAGTGCCTCTTATCTGCTCAATAGCAGCCTCATATGGGGCTAGTGTTGTGTCCCTGCATGAAGAGCCTGGCTACCAACATCTCCGCTAATCACAAAGACAAGTGGGGGGGGGGGGGGGGGGGGGGGGGGGGGNNNGGGCTGGGGGGGGCAGGCGGCTGTGTAGCACTCAGACCGAACTCTTCACCTCAGTAGAGGAGGCTGTTGTGTGGTAGGCCTCGGCCTGACTCGTGCGCCTCAGTTCCAGACCTATTTTTAATTAGACTGGCGTTAGCGGGGGCTGTAGTTTGTCTTAGCATTGACCCTCTGTCCAGTTTCTCACTGGACCTCTCAGTGTACGGCCCCCCCTCACTGGGCCAAAGGGAAGGGTGGGAGGCAGTAGAGAGGGCGGCTGGTGGAGGAGGAGGAGGAGGTGGTGGTGGTTGGTTGGTGGGTGGTGGGTGGTGGGGAGGGGGCTGAGCACTCTTTATCAAGCTCCAATTAAAGGGTCTCTTTCAGAGAGGCTCTGTGGACCAAAGAAAGGAATGTTTATACTGTGACTGGGTGATGGGCAGAGCTGGGGGGAAGAATGGCCGTCTGGTGGAGAGAGCTGTTTGCCTGTCAGGCATGAGCTCCTCAAACTGACCACTGAAACCAGACTGTTTGAATGGGACTGAGGGAGGAAAACCTTGAGATGACGAGTAAACTCTAAATCTATGAGGGGGGTGGGGGGGTGGCCACTGGCGCTGCTTGTAGTATGAATGAGATGCTGCCATACTGGAAAAAGTGAATGGTATTTCTATGAATACTCACCGTTGAGAGGAGGGCAAGGCAACGCGTCGTGGACGTTTCTCTCCAGAGGGTAGGAGATAAGTTCAGATTGTGCGCAAGAGAGACTCTTTGCCTGGAAAATCTGACAACCTACTTGACACAGAGACTTTTTTTTTTTAGCAACAAGAGTAAAAAACAACTGTTGAACAGAATGGAAATGGCACTTGACTTACCTTTAGGTAAGGAGTACTTCAATTGTGAATCTTTTTTTCTGTAGGGAAAAGGAGAGGAACACAAACAATTAGTCATGAAAACACACTGGTGTAGATGAACACTGTCCGAGCCAAACTGATTGATTGTCCTTAAAATGTTGATAAAAATGACTTTACATGATGTAAACTTCTTAATTTATACATTTGTAGTTTTTTTTTTAATCCAAACTGAATAAAGTAGTCCCTGAGTGTATAGATGCAGTTGGTTACTGTGTTTTAAATTCACTTCATCATCTAAATCAAAGTAGCAAAACAGCATATTGAAAAAAAAGTTGTACCTTCTCTTCCACCAGACTCCGGCCAACAAACAACTGCCGCACATTATTAACCCCAGCACCACTCCCACCGCCACTATCACGGGCTGACTGGTGCCTGTGGGAGCACAAGTGTTAGCGTGAGTAAACAGTTGTATGAGGAAGGAACTCACTTTACTGCAGTGTACACAAAGCTGAATGTCACAGGAGAAGACGTGTTGACTTGTTTTCACACGTGTGACGAGCGTCGTCCCCTCAAACAGGCTGGTGGAAGTCATCACTGCGCAGATACGTAAATATAAACTATAAGGTGATGGAAATTCATACTCATTCTG
The DNA here is from genome assembly GCA_016785325.1 of Chascanopsetta lugubris. Taxonomy (NCBI): domain Eukaryota; kingdom Metazoa; phylum Chordata; class Actinopteri; order Pleuronectiformes; family Bothidae; genus Chascanopsetta; species Chascanopsetta lugubris. Next base: position 17,793 of record JAFBJT010093790.1, read on the forward strand.
GTCTCCACTAACACTGGGCCCTCTGGGGTTGTGGTGGGGGAGGGGGTTGGACGTGGCGTCCCCATGTTAACTTTAATGGACGGAGACTCTGTCGGACAGCAGGGAAACAATCGAGAAGATCAGACATTCTGGTTTATTCTGGTTAAGCGGAAACAACCGGGAGCCAGTGCTTACCTCCAGGTGAGCGGGACCTGGGTGTGGCCCTGGCCACAGGACAACCCAGAACCCGGATCTGAGCGGAGGCTCCGCCGTGCCAGCGCAAAGGCTGCAGGCGAACAAACCGAGCCACCACAGGAGGGAACAAACTGTTGACAACCCTGAGGTGACCGTCGGTGTACGCCTGAAACACCTGGGAACCGGAACAACCAGGTTAATTATTCACGGAGATTGACACGATGCAGCTTACAGAGCAAAGCCGAGCTGCCACATATGCATGTCACAGAGGAGTTGCTTAACACTGAACAAGAACCATCAGAATCCAATGCAGTGCAACACACACCTTTCTTTCTTTGCTGAATGCACCTTTATAGGGCTTCCAGGTCTTTCGGTCTTTACTGAAAAGAAGAATGTAGGATTCTGTGTAGTAATCATTAGATCCCGTTGTTATGATTCCTGAGGAAGCAAAGCACAATTTTAGATCCAAATATATGAAAGTGGTAGAAGAGGACATGATAATTCAGGAATAATTATGCAGAAAGTTAAATAAAATAGATGACAAATGGATCAGTTTTGTTTTTCCTGGTGCAGTGTACCTCCCAGTATTTTCTAACATTCTGCCGTTTGCTTCGCTCCACTCGAAACACTTGCTCCGAAGGAATTGACAAGTTGTGCAAAAGTGAATTACAACGGAATCAAGGAGTGTATTTCTCAGGGACTATTTTCAGTGCAGGACTAATACACACTTTGTGTGGGGAGGGGAATATCACCAACAAAATAAAGCGCAAAGAATTAACTAAACCTATGGTCATGTTCGCGAAGCAGCATGTCACCGAGGGCAACGGTGACAGTCACATGTCTTACAACGTTCTTCTGTGACAGAGAAACGCAGAGAGGAATAACCGAATCCTTTTGAGACTTTGTAGATGTTACTTGTCAGTCACTTTGTTTACGTACCCAGCGAAGTCAAGCTATGGTTCAAGCTGAGGTAGGATATGTCTCCTTTCAGCTCGTCACTCATGGATCATTTTCCAGTTGACCTTTTATATCACAGACCAATTTGTTTGTCCTGTCAAGTAGTTTATGTCTTGTTATTCTTCCTCTGCTACACACTGGATACAATTCGAGCATATTGGTCAGTTTAGGTCCGACTCACTGTTTACACATATGTCATTTGACTGGTCAGACTTTATAAAATAGTTTTTGTAGAAATTCATGTAAATATAGAACTGTTTATACTTGATTTGGTTTAAATGAGTGCTTTTTATATTTCCCTGAGATTTTCTTGTCAGGAAAGACACCAATTTCCACCAGAATTATCTTCCAACTCGTTGGATAATAAGAAATATTATGCGTTACTGACATTTATATCACATACCGGTGATCGTGCTTCTGTCGTTCAGTTCCAGTTCCACCCATGGATTGAGGTCACTCTTATCGGCTGTCCAGGATAGGAACTCGTGGCTAGAATCTATGTTTCTGGGGGACCAGAACATAAGATACTCTGGACTGTTTTTGTTCCCGAAAGATGAGGCATTCAAACCAGAAACAGGCAGGACGTTGTTGCATTCTGTTCCAGGGAGATGGAGAGATGACAAAGAATTGAGACTTGGCAAAATGGTTTCAATTAGCGTGAGAGAACCAGATGTGCTGCTTGTGCTAACACGTGCGCACACACAGCAATGTAAAACCTGTGGAGCTGAGATCTACCTTGGCTGAAGAGCAGCTTCTTTTCAGATAACGAGCCCCTGTCAAAAGAGAACCGGTGAAAGGTCAGTCAATTTACATAATCAGAAATACAAGTTAGCAATTAACCCGTTTGGACCTGACTGGCAGCATCTGTGACTTTATTTTCCACCGTGACAGACGTACATTTTGGAAAGGATTCCATTGGCAAAGGTGGATTCATAGAGCGTGAGACTTCTGCCTCGAGTCACAGTGACGCGACCTCCCACATCATCAGATGTAGCTCCAGCATGGACAGCAGACTTGCACAGCACTGAGGTCTGTTAACGAAGGCAGTTACGGGGCACTTTTAGACACGAGTCTGACGTGAAATGAAACCAAGAAAGAGGAGACGTACTTACATCTCTGTAACCCCGCTCAGAGTTCCCCCACACGTCCCCTGTCACATTCTTACACCCAGCGGGGCAGTAAACACTGAGCGACAACAGCACAACGTGTGAGAAAATCAAATCTTAAACTGCCTCTGTTACGGAGGGCGGTCTACGACTTACCTCAAATGCTGCGAGCTAAAATGAGACCCTCGTTGTACACAAGAAATGAGATCTGTAAAAAAAAGAAAGAAAAAAAAAGAAGAAGGCGACAGACAGATGTTTTAAATCAGCACTCATGAATTTAAACTTTTCTTTGATAGTACGCTGTGGGGCTCTGTCTCTCAGGCTTACATAATAACCCCCTGCCATTCACTCAACTACACACAAACAGATTCTGTGTGAGACCGTCTCGCACGCTCTCCGCTCTAAATTAGGGGATGAGCGGTCATCACAGTTGATCTGACTGAGCCCTTTGTTACTGTGACTTTGTCACAGTTCACGAGTACAGCGAATGGTGCTCGTGTGATCACGGTTAACAGACAGTGGTTTGTACGTCTGAACATGGGCTTAGCTCCAGACATGGCTGGATCTCATAAACAACTGGGCAAAAACAGGAAACTATGATACATACAGTACAGGACAGGTTACCTCATCCCAGGAAGCCAGGGGACAATCTCTAAATATAGATTTGTGCTCACACTATGAGCACAAAACAAAGCTCTATTTGAATTTGAACGATTAGGAAATGTTACAGAATAAGCTATAAATGAAAATATGTAAACAGAATACAATCTTCAAAAAGAGGGGGATCGTGGCAATGCAAATGTAAATACTTTAAAAGCCAAATTACAGTGGCCAAATCCTTGTTAAAACAGCACTTAGGTTTCAACATAAGATCCTTGTCAGGACGAGACAAACGATACCAGCGATGAACTGACACAGAGACCAACAACGTTAATCTGGAATGAAAATCCATACCAGAGTAACATCAAAGCATAGAAGGCAGCAAAGAATATGACCTAACATACGCGAAGTACGTCGTTCTCACTGCCTATAAAGAGTCACTGACACAAGTTATTTGTTTTATTCTGGTACCTTGGATGTCACCTGAGTTTCTGGCCATCTCTTTAGTGGAATCACGGTCCATCTGTGGACTTTGCCTCTGAATCAATAGTGTCTGTGCTGAGATGTCTCATGGAGACAAACATGCGATGGGAGTGGGCTTGCAGTGGTTAACAGGCTGCTGAGGCTGGGGTGGTGGTGGTGGTGGGGGGGTGGGGGGGTTGGAAAAGAAACCCAGCCACTCCATGAAACAGACTGGAGGCCTGAGGCCTCATTCCATTCAGCCGGAGAGAAGGAGTCTGACTCCTGCTTTCTGAGCAAACACGCCACAGCAAAGATAGTGATGGAGGGTGAATGCCAATAAGCAGTGACTCATACACTCACAACTACACGTATGTACACATCGAGCGCAGATAGGCAGAGACAAACAGTTCCTCCGATGGCCACGTTTAGTGGTAATGATGTTACAACATACATTTCTAACACTTTGATTTGTGCTGGCATGCACAAAATGCGTAACGGTATTTATAATAAATGTCATAAACTCAGTAAACTACACACATAACTAAAAATAACACTGGGGCATACGTGTGCACAAATGATACCTGGGTACTGGTCTGTGGCGTAGGAGAGCAGAAACCCTCGTCCTGAGCGGTGAGGCCCAGACTTGAAGGTTATTATCACTTCATTACTTCTGAGTGTCACATTCTTCTGTGATGAATCGAGCTTCCCACACACTGGACCTGCGACATGTACAACCAGAATCAGAATCAGCTTTACTGGCCAAGGATGTGTTCCAACATACAGAGGAATCTGTGATGGCAGATTCAGACCACTAACTGCATTACTGAAACCCCACACACAGAAATGGAGCGGTTTGCACACAACGGGTCTTTCCACTTCCTAGTAATGATATGGGAACAACAGACAGAGCCAGAGACAGTCATGAAAGCATGAACAACTCATTTGACTCAACTTAAAAAGTATGGCATGTAAGATTTGGAGACATCTAATGCTGCATGCTGCAAATGAATAAACCCCATCGATGTGTTAAGATTTTCATGATTTTTTAAAAAACAGGAGACGTATTATCCGATACTACATTTGTAAAATATCACATTTGTACTTAAATATGTTAAAACTGCTAAATACTTTCTTCACTTTTGTTTCTAAATCCTTTAAGTATCCCTATATTTCTTTCTTTTTGCCTAAACTGTACAAAATAATGCACATGTGTGTGTGTGTGTGTGTGTGTGTGTGTGAGTGAGTGTGTTGCTTATAGGGGCGAGCAGAAACAGGATGGAGTATCACAGCTTTTTCTTTTTCCAGTTTCCGGTCAAGTAAATCAAGGATATAGTGACACACAATGTCAAACACATAGTGATGAATGTATCGAGTTCAGTTATTCCACACTGGGCTATTGCATAATTATGGTGGAGCAACATGACGGCTTTTGTTGAGAAGAGCTGCACCAGAGGTAAATATTAAGGGATTATACTAAGGTCATGAAAACAATATGTTATGCATTCAGTCATAAAAACATCTCATATATTTATTATTCAACTTATGCTGAAAGAGAAGGAAATAATTAAACTAACTTTTCACAGCATTGTTCATATGTGGGCTATGCAGACTGTCACTTGGACAACATGCTTGCAAGAGCACAACAACAACAAAAAAAAAGAACAAACACAAAAGATTGTTTCACAGAAAGTTTCTATCTCCTGAATCTCTCAGCCTTAGCATCGGTGTGTTGTCAGATCTCCGTACCCTGAAGACACGACTTGATACACCTGGTTGTAAAATGTGAATTTGACTGTTGCGAAATGAGCGTTGCCTCTTCTGACAGCGTGTCAATAGAATGGTATGTTCTGTGTGTCTTCCAGAATCGCAGCGAGGAGAGCATCACTGACAACACAAACATTTACAAGTCAGGGGGTAAAAGACAGCACATATATGTGAGATTTGCCGGGTAACGTTGAAAAGACTGGCCAACGAGAACAAACGTACCCAGCATGGTTTCTCCGCTCTGAGCCGTGATCACGAGGGAGCCATTGCTGCAGCCTGGGCTGCTCTCCACGTCAAAATCTCCAAATAAGAGTTGCAGCGTACGGCCCTCTGGCACTCTGAGCCTCCACTTGCACCAAGTGTTGCTGGGGTAGGTGCCGGGATAGTTCTGAGAGGCCAAGGTTCCGGACTCGGTGCCCAGCATCGAGTGTCCACAGCCATTACCTGAAACCACACAGCCACAAAAGAGAAATGGTGAGAGATGATACTAGTAAGAGTCCAACTGAATTTAAGCTTATTCGACTCCAAAAGGGAGAGGGGATCTCCTCCCATTTGCTGAACAACATCTGTTTTTCAAGAAGTGCAACAGCAAGTGCACAGAGTCACCCCTCAGGTTCTGTGGAGCTTGATGACCTTAATTTAGAACAACACTTTGTTTATCAGTATTATCTAGACATCTAAAAGGTACAGTGTTTAGGATTTTGTGATATGTTATGGATAAGTGACCAAAAAACATGGTGGTGCAAACTGACTCCATACGTGATGGATCATCCATTTATCGCTCCAGATATGAATATATGATGTAAAGAGCTTATTCTAGAGTAATGAACACACTGAGTGGTACACTTGGGTGATTAGATATTCACAGTATTTTTTTCTCATTTTTTTTTCATATTCCAATTCTACCAAAGGAAGAGATTTCACCTAAATCTTGACTGTAGACCAAAAGTTTAATTTGAGTGTTTTCAAATAACATATTTGAGATCATATAATACATTTTGATCCCTCTGAATAACTGTCAAGTTTACAGACTCGGTTTCTACAGAGGAGGCATAAAACTAACGACGATTTTCAATGTGTTGGAATGCAAAGAATCTCTGTATAATGAACTATCAATCCTCTTTACAGGCTGTAGCACAGCTGGCAGATATCAATCACTATTTTAAAACCAATATGTTTCACTTGTAAAAACAGCTGTGAGAAGAGACGTGTTATTGGCTGAGCACCTCGAGCCAAAGCAAAGCCAGAAATCACATAACCGCAGACAGTCTTCATCATCATTTCCTTAATTAAATACACAGAATCTTAAAAGCTTTGTTCATGCCTCATTTCAGGACAGATGACTTATAAGTCTTCTCTGAACAGCACACTGGGGCATGTTTATACTCATAGAGCTGAGCATTTATCACACACTCGTCTCAACTCACAGTTATCGTCCTAAGAAATGTGTAACGTGTATCCTTGCCATATTGCAAACATTCTATAAATATGTTTTTGTATGTAAGGCGATGCTGCTCAGCAAGTTTTTACAATTCTAAAAGGTATGAATCGCTCTCCACGCAAGCATTTATTTCTTAAACGTTGATTCATGACATCCTCTGACCCTGCGGTTGCTGTGACTAACACTTGAACTGGAACAGGAAACACAAATATTTAGACCGTCTCATGTCCCCATGGGTCTTGGTAAATAAGTGACTCAATTTCCATAGTGGTCACACGGAGATAATAAGTGCAGTGTGGGGGCGGAGGACTCGAACCCTAACCCCCATTAAAAATGTCAGGTTTCCGAGAATGGTCAAAACATTAAAAAAAGGCACCGGGGGTCCATCTGTGTCTAGACAACATCCCTGTCGCTGTCTTCCATATAAGGCATCTGAGGGAAACCTCAGGACAACTTCAGACTTTCTCTGTGTCTCACACATCCTGCATCACCCCAGCCTTGCGCCCCCCGCCCCCCCCGCTTCCTATCAGCTCTTCAGCTCCTAATACCATACACTGTTAGATGTTATTGCCCCTCCTCAGGTTCCCTAGGGATCCCCCTGGAAATGCCACAGGCACATACTGTAACTGTGGGCAACAGAGCGTGGATCTGTCACCTTCCGCTGGGAGGCCACAGAGGCAGCAATACCAAGGAAGTTCTGGGTGGCCGGTAATCCACCCCCCCCCCCCCCCCCGCTCACCACCCCCCCCCCCCACCCCGCTCAGTGAACCCTGCCAGGCCAGTCCATTTCTAGTTTCAATTGGGACACCTGCTTTGATCTATTTCTAAAATCTAAAGCTCCAGTGTGTAATATTTAAGTAAAATAAATTCCAATTCTAATGCAGAATTGGTCTATCAAATAAATGTAAACTTTTGTCTTTGAAGTGTATAATCGTCCCGAATCAATGAACTGTTACTGATGTTGGATTAGAATGAGCTGGTCATTTCCGCTCCTGATAACAGTATGCCATTAGAGGTCCAGTGTGTAAGGTTTATGGGAAATCATTTCACAGAAATGGACAGTAATACTGATGTTTTCATGAGAGTATAGGGTTAGGGTGAGTTGGAAATGGAGATGATGTCAAAATCCGCCCTTCATAATTGTATTGCGAGTAGGTCCGTCCACTCTCCACAGGCCGCCATGTGCCACCATGTTGCTAAAGTTGAATGAACGAACTAGGCTAAACCTTAAAGTTTCAATGATCCCCAAAGGCTACCACATCTCACCCTGCATGGTTACGTGGGAGGAAAGGCTGTATTGAGGGGCTATTCCGTTGCAACGAGCCTCTCCAGCACGTGATGCAAAACCGTAAACTTTCACTTTTTAGGCAAATTATGGAAAAGTAGAGTGGAGCTGGGTGGCAGTCAATCAGAAGCACCTCTGTAACATTGTTTTCCATCTGGGGCTTTACTGGCAGGTCCTTACAGGTCCACGCTAGCAGACAGGATGCTCACCTATACTACCTGTCTACTACATCGCCTTCTTCTGTCTCCTGTGTCAATCGGGATGTTACGACACAGACGGTGAAAAGTCTTTCCCACTTCTCCATCGTGAGGCAGCGCAAATCATTTGACCCCTGGACTTAAGCATCTTTGGGTGTGAGGAACCCCCCCCCCCCCCCCCCCCCCCC
>JAFBJT010093816.1:0-11135 GCA_016785325.1 Chascanopsetta lugubris
GGATTCCCAGGGTTGATGACGTACAGGGCCATGGGGTTACACACTCCCTTTGCAGACTCCAGGGCTCGGTGCAGCTCCTCCACCTGCAGCTCCCAGCCCTGCTCCTCGCTCAGGTGGTACGGAACGATAGCCCCTCCTAGTACTGTGATGGACGTCATGGTTGCGGAGCAACATGGCATTGGAACTAAAACTCCAGTTCTGGTTGAAGACGTGTTGTTCACCAGGAGTTTGAGAAAGCACTAGTGTCCATGGGAGAAGAGTGTGTTAAGAAAAAAGGCTGGATAAAATAATATTACACTAGTGGAGATCGTTAAGTATTATAATAGTCAAATTGACTGTTACCGCAAGCCCCCACATTGATCCAGGTGTGGTGTATAGGTTGTCAGGGTTAGAGGGAACCCCACCATCTCTTCTTGCTATGAATTCAGAGATTCTGTGGGCGGACTCATTTGCATTTGAATAGGAACCTGTAAAACACAGAGTAGTACTCTCTTTTTAGTTTGAATTTGATCTCAGTCTTTCTCTGCATAATTGTGTCCTTTTCCCTGTAAACGTTTAACATTTAGTAACCTGTATTAGAAATGACCAGCGCAGTGCCTTCAGTGGATTCAGAGCCTTGTTTCCCACAATGCAGCAGAAAGGGTAAAGCTATAACCCAGTGATATAGCACTGATCATGCACTGCACTTGATTTTGGAAACTAAATCAACCAATCATTCTGCACATATTTCTAGATGATGGTTACTGAATAGTATTAATAAGAAATAAACATTTGTTTTCCACTGACTGATGTGTTGTTGTACATTGTAATCCAGCTGCAGCTCCGTCACATTTGTTGTAAAGAAAATGCACCAATAGTCCTTTTCTTCTGTTTTCGCAGATTGAAGATGGAGTCTGTCCAAAAGATTTGGTCATTTTTGTCACATCTAAAACCAATTCCATCTTAATCTTTTCTTTGTTTCCGTTACCGTTAAATGGGACCATTAATGTGTATTTCCATGAGGAGTGGGTCCTCTGGACAGGGGCCGCCATGTTTTTACATAGAGGACCTACTGAACATCTTTTGAGTTTTAATGACAACTGAAGTCGACCACAGGTTCTCAGAAGGGTGAGAGCGAGGTGAGGGATACGACATGCAACTTCACCACTAGAGGTCACCACTGGAGGTTGCAGGTTTGGAAATAATTATCTCTGAGACTTGAACTGCCACTCATTTTTTCACATATGTTTTCTCTTGTATATCTTACAGATTGGGACAAACACGGAGGATTACATTCCTATAGAACCACACAGACTCTTACCCACGCTCCCTCCACTGCATTCCTGCAGCATTCTCTGAGCCCTGAGTCTGACGTCCACCGGCAGTTTGTCACCGTTCATGAGCGAAGGGTAGAGACAGGCTGCCAGAACCTGCACAACAAGAAATATATGAGGAGAGAGATTTTAGCCACAAGAGTGGACAGATTTAGGGTTGAATGTATAAGGTCACAGATCACCTGTCGGACAAAGGTCAGCGGTTTCATGCCCGCCATGTGCGGATTAGCTGAGGAGACATCGATTAGGTATTTGTATGGTTTCCTCACTCCCTGTGAACAGATACATTCAAAGCATGATCGCAGTAGTTGGTAAAATAACTGATGGCAGCATCAATTTGTTGTTACATCAGCACATTTATCATCTTTACCTGTGTGAGCTCCTTTTTAATCCGGGTTGCTCGCATGGTGACGAATGCAAACCCCAGCTGCTTCAAGTTCTTCATGTTTGAACTGAGCACTGACATCTTTGCATTTGTCTCCAGGTCAGGGTGGAGACAAACAGTTTTGGTTTGTCAGTATCAGTAGGAGGAGTTGATGTACAAGAAAAACTGCTTTAAGAAAGTGAAATGGAGGCGGTAACGGGATCAAACTCATTTCCCTTCAGGGGCCACATAGGGCCCAATTTGATCTCAAGTGGGGCTGAGCAGTAGAATAAGCATAATAACTCAAAAATGCATGTTTAAAGGGGAATTTAAGTGGTTTTCTATCTGTTCTTTGACCTCTGTTCTGTTGATAAACAGTGTTTTCAGTCTGAAAAACAATCTAGATTTTCTAGACAAGCGTGTGGGGCGCTGAAACCCTCAAATATCTTCCCTGAGTAAAACGCTCCAATTGGAGCCCCCCCTCCCCCTCCCCCTCCCCACCTGAAACCCCACTATCTCCTGATTGGCTGGCCGCTAGAAGTCCTCCGATTAGTTGAAAGCAGTTGTCAGTCCCGCCTTCGGATCTGCCTTTTTCAATAGTAAACATGGAACTTTCCACCTCCGTCCCCAACTTTATCCACAAGCTACAAACAAAAGACAAAGTCCAATGGAACTTTAATATATATTTTAATATATTTTAATTTATTTTAGCAACTACACAATGAAATATTCCTTAAAGGCGCTATATTGGTCATTTTTGTTCACCTCTAATACAAGTACAAATCAATTAGATACTGATATTGTGATGAATTTATAATCATCTGAATGTTTTGTTTTTTCTCATTACACTTAAATGACCCCATTAATGTATATTGACATGAGGAGTGGGTCCTCTCCTGTGGGACTTACTCAACATCTTTTGAGTTTTAATGACAACTGAAGTCTGCCATAGGTTCCCCTGCATGTTCAGACGGGTGAGGTGATGGATACAACATACAACTTCACCTCTAGAGGTCACCAAATCTTACACACTGCACCTTTAAATTGTTAGGGCTCCGTTGGATTTCATTTGATGTACAGGGCGTGTGTAACACTGATGTTAAATAAGTAAACAATAGCAGTCATTGTTTACTACAGGCGCCATCTTTGGACCCTTGTCCAAGGGGTCAATAACATGAACCCCTGTGTGCCCCAGTGCCTGATGTAGCCAGATATGCACAGGCTGTGGGGTTAGTACTCGCTCTTTGCTTTCCAACACATCTCTGGACATTTAAAGCACGCTGCTTAAAATTGAAAATAATATACACGAGTAAGATGAATTAATAAACTAAGTTCACATTTCTATCATTTAAAAAAATAAAATATAAACTGTGACAGATGACTGCATCTGTATTCATTGTCGGATGGTACTTCCTGACACTTACGTTCCCCCCCGGATGTAAATAAGAGACGTACACTTGCACTTCCTGTTGTGTTTCAATTTCGCTCTGTACTGAAGGTATCAAGCAGATATGGGAGAATTTTCCGAGCGAGGAGAAACACGCGATCTGCCCGTGAAGAAACGCGTTCTGCCTGAACACCGGGGGGCCGTATAAACCGCCCTGAACCAGCGGGCAACAGTCACACCAGCAGCGGGGCTTCCGTCACCCTCACCCCGCTTCTGGTGTCCGCGACATGGCTCTCAGCTCGGGCGGCTGGGCTCCTCCGTCCGCGATCCCTGCCTCCTCGTCCCAGCAGGCTCCGTGTGGCGGGCCTGCGCCGTCGGCTTGCTGCACCACCGTGCTGATGTCAGTCCGGGTGTCGGTGTGCCATTCCGGGATCCGGCCCCTGTGCCTCCCCGGCGCGGGCAGTGAAACGCTGCGACTCCAGCTCAGCATGGACCCGAGCCGGGCCGGGGAGTTCCGACTGGCTCTGCGAGATACCAGCGGAAATCGGAGTGTGGTGAGAGCTCGCACGTACATACACCTGTGTGTTTAGGGGATGTTTGGAAGAGCTGTCACCTTGTTTGCGAATAAATACCGAAACGTGAATGTTGTGTACAAACGTGGGCCCGCACCGGTACACGCACCTTAATACAGCCAGATACAAGTAGTTCCACCGACCCCTGAAAACCACAGCAGGTTCCCCCACATGTTCATATCATGGTAACACCACCCAACACTTCCCCCTGTGCCCACTGTTACTACCACTACTACTACTACTACTACTACTACTACTATTACCTGAGCTACTTCACCAAAAAACGTGCCGAAGTCAGCTTTAGTTTGGATATTTTAAGGGACCGTCCATAAATTACTTTCGAAACGACAACAATAACTCATCAGTCACAAGAAATTGAATTCCAGAGAAATAGCACGATTCCACTGAAATGAACAAATTCTAGTAAAACTTCAGTCAAAGTTCAGTTCTTTTGAATACATTTGAATTCAAAGGAGCTTCTAAATGCCAAGAATTTAGAAAGTATTTATTTGGCTAAAACTGTAACTTGCAGTGATAGGTTAGTACATGTTGATTTATAACTTTAAAGGAGCATAACGAAACTTTTCAAGGATAGCTGTTTATAGTGACTCCAGTGACATGCACAGCTATACTCACACTCATGAGCAAGCATTGGCTCAGCGTCATCCATGTTACTTCACAAAAGCTTGCCTCAGACTGATAACATACGAAAATTGTCGAAAACAAAAGTTGCCTAATAGACCTTTTAAATATCATTCAAAGTTTATTAGATTATTGATGGTCCCCAAAGTGAAACCCATTACCCTTCCTAAACCTTTAGCACTGTTTTCACATTGAGCCAAACTTATTTTTACAAAACTAATATGACACCTACTTCAAATAAGTAACATGTTTCTTAATGTTATACTGAACTCTCATTTCCTGAGATGGAAAAAGAGATCCTAGTTTCATTTTCATTTTCTGCCTTCACACCAGCCACTTCAGTCACTCTGATCAGAATCATGACAACAACAGGGGGGAGGGGGCAGTTACTGTCCCGAAATGAGCATTTATCTATGTCCCCACCACTACAAACAAACAAACAAACAAACAAACAAACAACAACAACATCAGCACTGTATAGCTGAATTCTACCTCAGGACCACTTTCATGCTGTGCTTGAAACAATCCAAAGAAAACGCTTCTGGTACATTTTGATGCACCAATTCCTTCACACATGTGCTCATTATAATTATTACCTGTTTATTAACTTGTAGTGATTCATTTAAATGTGCACTGTGTAGAATGTTGTGACATTTAGTGTTAAACTGTCGTGTTCACTGTCATGTTGACGACAATAACAGGGAACAAAAAGACAATGACCTCAAATTCTAAATAATAATGTGTAGCTATGGTTGTTTTAACAGGAAGTGTCAACGTCCTTTTAATGGAGAATTCATTAGTCTGGATACTTGATGGCGACTTCAGTGATCAGTGTGGTCACATCAGGCTCAGAGTTCATTGGATTAACGATTCTTCTGGTGCGTTACTGAGACCAAAAGTTGACATGTTATTTTTCAAATTGACCGCTGGAAGTGATCAAAAATAACTATTGTTCTTTTATCTCATTTGTTTGATCATCAATTAAATAATAATTGGATATATTGATTGTCAAATTATTTCCAAGGGAAAGGAAAGGAGAAATTCACCACCAGATGCCACCAAGTCCCACACATTGTAATTAAGCGTAGCGCTGGTCCCTTTACTCGTTAGCTGTCAAAGACGAAACTATTGCTCGTTGTGTAATGACTGTTGTTCCCTAACTCCCTGCGATGCGTGTTGTTTCTGTCCTCAGTTCATTGCGGAGTTCGACCTGCGCTCTGTGCAGTATGAGGTCAAGTCCCCGCGCTGCCATGAGATGCGCCTCGCAGCACCACCACATGATTGCATCCGCTTTAACTTCCGCTGCGACCGAGAGGCCGAGGAGTGGGCCACGGTGGTGATGTCCTCTCTGAGAGAGGCGCATAGAGGTCAGTCTGACGGCTGCTCCTTCAGTCTGAGGTGCATGTCGGGGTCATTTCCTTTCTTCTCAAGATGTATCAGCGTTTCCGGCTCATTTATGACCGTGTAGGATTATATTTAGATTTCTAAACTAAGTGTCAGTGTCCTGGTTAAATATAGCACCGTATTCCAACATACTCGCAACAGTGGAATCTGTTTACGCAGTGTAAACTAATCTGTTTACGACTATAGAGACAAAGACTCATGTGTATTACAGTGTAAACTAACTTGTAACTACAGCAACGTCCATCCAAATGTTATAACTTAATGAAAATACCACCAGAGGTACTTGCTCAATGAGATACTGCTTCTTTCATGCCAAATATAAAATTAGGTTATAAAACAGATGCCATTTGCATAGAATAGAAAAGAAGGTCACCCAATGCACACACACTACATACATATTTAAAAACACAATACTTCTGGTATTTAGAGAATGTTAATTGCAATAATACTAGTAATGTTCTGCGATAAGTGAATTGGGACTGATGTTTGCTTTTAGGAATCTCAAGTCAATACATAATGTCTAGTTACACGTAAGCTGTATTTTGAGTTTAGTTTACCAGTTGCTCAGTAAAATATACATTAAAAATACTAAGTTGTGTTTCTGTGACTAGCATGACTTAAGACATGACTTGCTGTGTGGTTCAGGAATGTTGCCGAGTCATACTTTGATTTTTTTTGTCAGCCCCGTGCAGCCAGAATAAAAAATGAATAAATCAGACATACCGCTGTCATCTTCTCTCCTCCAACAGTTGCAAACATCAACACGTACAACTCCGATGGCCGACAGAACCACACAGCAGCGACAGTGGAGCAGTGGAGCTCGGCCTCGCTGCCACTGACCGGTGAGTGCTTCTTCTTCTCCTCCCCGTCTCAACAGAACCTTGTCGTCACCATCTCTGGCCTCTTGTCTGCAGAGGAGCTGTGTCTGGAGCTCGCCAGGGCCATCGAAGCAGGCGACACGCAGGCCGCCTCCCAGCACGCGTCGGCCCTGGCCCGACAGAAAGCGGCGCTGACGATTCAGCTGTCTGAAAAGAACTACGCAGACGGAGAGATTAGGTGAGAGTCACTGCAACTGCAGCGCTCCAGGTTGTGTGTCTATAACTCACAGTGTTGCCGTCTCTGTTGCAGTTTGTGTGTGGTAGTGGAGGATGTGTCGTCGTCCTGCTGCGTCACGGTGAAAGTGTTCCCCTACATGACGGTGGCTGCACTCAAACAACAGGTTAAGAATGATCACTCCATAGAAAACGACATGGAAAATATCACGCAGCCGCCTGAGGAGCTCTTACCTCTCTCTCCACTTTTCCTCCCCAGGTGTTCCTTGAGTATGGCTTCCATCCGCGGGTCCAGCGATGGGTGATAGGTCAGTGTTTGTGCACCGAGCCGAGGTCGTTGGCGTCCTATGGCGTGCAGAGGGACGGGGACACGGCCTACCTTTACCTGATCTCCGCCCGACAGGCCCGCATCACCCGCCAGCTGTTCCAGCAGGACCTGGAGAGCGCCCTCCTCGCCCCTCCCCTCCCACCAGGGAATGGACCCACCTCCCAGGATTGGAGAGCATACAGCACGCTGCCCTCGAGGCTACCGCAGAACAACCAGGGTCAGTGTGTTCTGAAGATAGTTTGGATGCCCCACTCTTATGAACATATTTCAAAAACTCCTCTTGCGAATATCTTTGAATTTGGTATTGAAGTATTTATTTGGACTCATGGATCAAATAATTTGATTTGGTCAAGTTACGCTGAATGGTCAGTGTCACAGTGGCCTCTCAAATTATGCCCCAACTCTGTGCAGTTTCAATACGACTAGACTAAAGTGGGGATTGTTTTTGTCTCCTCCAGGCAGCACGGGTGCTGGAGGCGATAGAGCAGGTGACATGAAAGATGTCCTGGATTTAGAGAATCTGCAACTGAATGATCACACCAACAAAGCCAGTAAAACTCAGGTAATGTTTAAACTTGACTTTGAATAGAACCTAATGTGTGATGTCTCAGTGCTGCTGGTGGATGAACTGTCACGCACAGGTGGGGTAACTCATCAATGACATCATTTTGCTCTTGGACCATTTAAAAAGCGCTGATTTTGTTTTATGCACTTGTTTAATGTCATCTGTTGTGAATGAGATCGTTGGCTAGCATTTAGACTCGTTTGCAAGAAAATGAGCTGAATGCTTGTTAAACCTGCATGTTTTGTTGTTTTTTTTATCCAGAAGAAAATGTACGATCAAAAACAATCAATCTGCTACTGGACTGTAGTCTGAGCTCATCTCTCAGCTTAGTTTCTTATCTCAGCACCATCGCAAAGATGTGAAATTGCACAATATTCATTAGAAGAAAACTATCAAATCATCTCACTTCCACGTGTTCTATCTACAGACAGAGTGGGCGTGCCCCTCGTGCACATTCATCAACAAAATGTCCCGTCCAGGCTGCGAAATCTGCGCAACAGCCCGACCCGACACACACATCCAGCAGGTATGACATCACACGGCAGCCCCCCGCCCAACATCAGCCTTTAGAGAGTGATTGGTCTCCTTTACTTGTTCTGTCTTGAAGGAGAAGGGGAGGCGAGATGATCGGGGGGATTCTGGTCTGAGCAGCAGTTGACTGCCCATCATTCTACTCTGGTCGCATATTCTCACTCCCTCACTCACACCCAGTACACACACATACATAGTGAGGATGCCGCATCTGCCACATACATGTTGACAAGAATACTCACATGGAGACTGCACTGAGTCGTCGCAGACACCGAGCCGGCTGCTGAAGACTTCCCAGTCGCTGTAGCATGACGCGGGCTCATTCGATTGGTCGACGATTGGACGATGAACCACAGCATCAAGCTTTGACCATTCATGATGATGATCGTGATCATGACATCCATCTGAATGTGGCCAGAACTCTGTTTTTAATTTATTTTACAGGGTGGGAATGTGTTTGTGTGTAGTCTGACTAATATTTATTTTAGGGGAAGAGATGAAGCAATGCAAGCTCTTCTCATTCGATGGCATCTGAAGTGGACGGGATGTTATACTTTCAGTTACTGCTGACTGTGAAGAGAGAGTGAAGGTCAATACGTACTCCGCAAGAACAGAGAACTTTGTTGTTGCTCCCCGGGCTGCAAAAACAAAATGTAAAACAAAAATGTCATTTTGTTCTTGCAGCCCTGGTTTGGGAGTTCTTGACACATCATCTTGTTCTTGTGTCCGACAACTGTTGTGCGATTGGTCAGAAATTTGTTCTGCACTCAAAGTTCTTGTTAAGTATGAAATGTCCTGGCCAACAAGAACTTTGTTCTTGTTCTTGCAGCCCTCCGATTTCCGCTGGTATCTCGGAGCCCTCTTGCAGCCCTCTTTGACAAAGAACAAAGAGTATGTATTGAGCTTTAAGGCGGAAAACCTCTGTGATTACAAGTGTCTCTGTTCAGGTGCATCAGCTGTGAGTGCCAAAAGAAATTTTGAAGAAAAAAATCAAGCAATGTCAAAGGAAGCAGATGGAGAATGTTGAGTTTACAGGGTTATTAATTGCTTTTATTTTTGTAACTGTAGTAACTGTTTTTATTTTTAACCAGATGTGTTGAGTAATTGATGTACATTTTATCCGTTGACCTAATTTTACTCAATTCCTTTTGGGCTGTGACAGCAATGGAATGATGTTTTCAGTACATAACTGCAAAAACTTGCATTAGCTAAATAAATATGTATAATGGAACTGAACAAATCATAATCATCTATCTGCTTACCTTTTTTAAGATACCAAACTTATGGACTACATGTGTTATATCACAGTGGTACCACTTTTTAAAGGTGCATTAGGCACCAATCTTGTTAGAAAAAAAAAATCACATTTAATGCCAAAGTCTAGTTACAAAAGCTAAAAAACATTTCCCCACTTACAATGTTATCATGAGGTTTCCCTACGATAGACATTGGTGTGTGTTGCTGACAAAAAGAGTAAAATCTAGAATATTCTTATATTGGAATACAGGAAAAAATATATATATAATACTCTGGACTTTTCAGGTGTTTTATTTTTTCGAATTCATAAATATAAAATAAACATCTTTAAAAAAAAATTAATCAAAACAAGTTCAAAATATTAGACGTAGGGGGTTGTTCAACAGACCCAGAAGGTTTTGCACAATTCCCCTCAAAATAAACCATAGTTTTGGTTGAAACATAATCAAAGCAACATACAACAGTGCAGTGTTGTTCCTCATCAGAAACCACATTCTATTTTTTATGGAAGGCCATGACGTGTAGTGTAAGAATCACCTCATTTATGTCGGAGATGGTGGAGAAAAGGCTTCATTCCCTTCTTAACGAAATTCTGGTGTTTTAATATATGGAGCTGACACTTGGAAAACCAACATGATGACGAAAAACCAGAAGTCATTGCAGTCTTTCCAGATCCGCTAGTAAAATAGATATGAATCTCTATTTCAATCCACAGTGGACAAAAGTGTCATTTTTCCAGCTGAAGACAAACCTGAGAACACCTCAAAGGGTTTTTTCTTAATGTGTGTTGACTGACGTCTAATTCCAGAAGAGGATGTTCCAGAAAAGTAGCCAACATGGATAAACCAGCAAGGCGATCAGTGGGTAGACCAGAGATCCATACAGGTAATGGTCTAGGATGCCCTGCGAGATGACTGACAGGTAAAGCAACCAGCCATCCTGGAAGTTGACGGGCATTTCTTGCAGCTCTTGGAAAAGAAACACAGAGAAGAGGAGCGTGCAGGCTGGACTGAGGATGACCATGAGAAACGCTGAAAGAGCTCTGAGGGGAGGAAGGAAAAGAGAAGTGTTGAGTGACTTCCGCAAGACGAGCACAACGACATCTCAATAAGTATCATCTCTTACTTTGGGATGTGGGGATTGACAAAGGCTGCGACGGGCACCAAGGTGAGAGCCAGAATGAAACCTAGGGAGAAGTTGATGAGGGCGGTGCAGCCCAGCAACACGGCCAAGTACAGCAACGCCACCAGCTTCAGCACCCTCCAGCCCTGCTCGGTCCCCTCGCCCGACAGCAGTCTAGGACACAAGTACATGTCGAATGGCTCAAACTCTTGGAACATGTCTCCCTGTGTCTATTAATGTGACCTATTGTGCCCATTTAAGGGGCTCTCTTTGTTCTTTAGCCTCTATTATGATGATAAACAGTATTTATAGTCTCAGAAATGCTTTTGTTTTTTTTAAACAAGCCCTTTTAAAAGTCAGTCATTCCTTATGAGGGTGCCTGTGCCCCCACCCTCCTGAAACGTCACTATCTCCTGATTGGCTGATCAGTTGGCGATCCCAGATTGGCTGTAAATGTAGGGTAGTCCCTCCTTATAAACAAGCACGTTTCACACTCACTGGCGGCTCTGAGCCGACAGTGTTCACTGCAAAACATAATCAATGCAACGAGAAGAAACCGAGTTCAAAATGAGAACATAAGAGTACGTCCGTATATGTT
>JAFBJT010093822.1:10489-66698 GCA_016785325.1 Chascanopsetta lugubris
AAAAAAACAATAAAAATAAAATTTTAAAAGCTATCTTATCAGACACGGAGTGTTCCCGCCCATCATCATCGAGTTACACTGCAGTCACAGCCTGAGGTCACACATCGGAGATCTGTTCATTGTCAGTGGCTCTTTAAGTGAATGCTTTGAAGTTCAGCGGGTGGCTCCGTCAGAGGGGAGGGGGGAGCGTTTATTATTATTATTATTATTATTATTAGTATGATTATTATTATTATGATTATTATTATTATTATTATTATTATTATTATTGTTGTTGTTATTATTATTGTTACTATTATTGTTATTATTATTATCATTTTGATATTGAGATATCTCTGGAATGACAATAAAGAACATTGGACTCAGGGATGCATTGATTAGATTTTGGTAGCTGAAGGTCAAATCTTAAGGTCGAAAGGCCACAGACCATATGTCACTGTCTCTGCACTTGAATCTAGGAAATTCATTTCAGGAAAAAATATGTCAACTAAAGTTGCTTGGTCATGGCATATACATTTTTACAAGGAATAATATACAACTTTATAGGAGAATGCATGATATTTTTTCGATTTGCATAATATGTTTAATGACACAGTATGTTTGCTTGTCACTCTGCTGGTCAGGTATCTCTTCTGGACCGAGTGGGGCCAGAACGCCTGCATCGGCCGCTCTCGTCTGGACGGTTCAGACCAGGTCACCTTGGTCAACTCAGGCATCATGTGGCCAAATGGGATTTCTATAGACTATGAGGTGCAGTTACACACACACACACACACACACACACACGCACACACAGAGTCACACTTCACTCCCCACTCCACCCTCAGTATGACTATGCCTAACTGCCTCTGTGTGTGATATGCATTTCTAAACGACCCCTCAGGAAAACACATTATACTGGTGCGACGCCCGCACAGATAAAATCGAGAGGATCAACCTTGAGACAGGTGAAGGCCGGGAGATTGTGCTGTCGGTGGCCAACGTGGACTTGTTTTCGGTGGCTGTGTTCGGGCCTTACATCTACTGGTCTGACAGGTAATTTATTATTTGCTTCATGTTTGGACGCATCAGCCAGCAGCGCTCACCTGACGTCAACCCTTCCTTTTTATGGGTCTCATATGAAACAGCAGCTCCCTCTAGCCAATGCAGAAGGTCACCACGTATTTTTTTGTAAACACTCGAGACAATATTCTGGGAGGATCGGTCTTCAACCATCTGTAAAACCAGGAGCCCGGTTAAATTTAATGATGCCTTACTTCCAGTTGGTTTATGCATATTTATACGCTCCCACAGTTCTTCGGAGCGGTTTTGTGGGATCACTGAAGCACAGCTTTCAAATTCCTGCAAAATAAATTGTTGCACAGTAGATAATCACGTGTTGTTTGTTGTGCATGATTCTATTGCTGCTTGGATGATGTGATAATGAATCATCCAAGAAGCTGCTTGTTTTATCATTGCACGTTTATCCCCTGCAGCTTGTGCCAGGATTGGTTGACTGCAGTCTTTGCAATTCCGGATAACATTTGTCTATGTTTGTAATTATCTTGCCTTTGAATAAAGATTTAGTTCTTGTGGGAAAATTCAAACTTCTTCTCAACTGGTTTTATTCAGAGCCCACTCGAATGGCTCAATCCGACGTGGCCTCAAGACGGACGCCAGCGAGGTCGTGACCATGCGGAGTGGATTGGGGGTTAATTTAAAGGATGTGACAGTTTTCAACAGAGGCAGAGAAAAAGGTAGAGCCTGCAGTTTCACCTTGTAACTATTAATTCATTTCATACATGTTCATTGTATGTTTATTTTTAATTCACATTGCCAATGCTAGGGCCTTAACAGTTGTCTGACCGCACAGTTCTGTTGTGGTTTCATGGTTGATAGCTGTCCACAACGGCTGCGTGTTCAGCAGTGGAGCAGCGGTGTGGTTCCTTTGTATTTGTACATTAATATACACAGTTTCCCCTCAGAAATCAGTAAAGTATTTTGATTCTGAACTCTGGGACAGCATTAGCTGTTAACCCTCTGAAACAGATTAATTAATTCAGTCAAGGAGCAACGTGAAGGGGCCTTTACTTTGAAACAGGCAAAATAGGATAC
The DNA here is from genome assembly GCA_016785325.1 of Chascanopsetta lugubris. Taxonomy (NCBI): domain Eukaryota; kingdom Metazoa; phylum Chordata; class Actinopteri; order Pleuronectiformes; family Bothidae; genus Chascanopsetta; species Chascanopsetta lugubris. Next base: position 12,584 of record JAFBJT010093822.1, read on the forward strand.
ATTGATAAACTGAATAATAAACTTGTGTTTTAAACATGTATTTACTGGGAACTAGAACTAAGAAATAACAGTATTCTCATGTTGCACAGTTGAGAATACAAATAATTGAGAAGCTTGAAGACCATACAGCTGCTATGAATGACCTAATCCTGTAATACGTTCTTGGGGATGAAAACATCACTGCTCTGCATCGCTCACACAACCAGTGTTGTGCCCCAGGCCACATGTGTCAAACTTGTGCTACCCATGCAAATTCGGCCCGCCAGTTCATTTTATGTGGCCCGCGAGAGCTTAAAGGCATATGAAAATCTAAAAATAAAATTCTAAAGCATACAGTGCCCATGCCACTTTGCATGTGTAGCAATATATTCAGTGTGTTTACATTTTTACATTTATATAAATGCATATACAACTAACTTGATCTTAAAATTACATTTAGTAGTTTAAGAGTAACCATAATGCTGATGTGGCCCTTGGTGAATATTAGTTTGACACCCTTGCCCTTGGTCGCTGCATGGCTGCAGCACCACACCTGTGATTTCACTCTGTGTTGCGCTGTCACCAACAATTTAGATGAAACAAACTCAGGCGCCCCCTAACTGAGCATGTGCTGTGTTTTGAAGGCACTAACCCATGTGCTCGGAGTAACGGAGGCTGCCAGCAGCTGTGTTTCCACCTGGGCAGCGGTCGTCGCACATGCTCCTGTGCACACGGCCGCTTGGCGGACGACGGATTTGCCTGCGAGCGCTACGAAGGTTATCTCCTCTACTCTGAACGGACTATCCTGAAGAGCATCCACCTTTCGGACGAGAGCGACCTCAACTCGCCGGTTCAACCGTTCGAAAATCCCGCTTTTTTCAAAAATGTCATCGCGCTGGCCTTCGACTACAGTCAGAAGGCGGCTGGGACCAACCGCATCTTTTTCAGTGACGTCCATTTTGGGAATATCCAGATGATTAACGATGACTGGACGGAAAGATCTATCATCGCAGAAAGTAAGTGAATGTTACAATTTCTTTACGCTACACCACTGACCCTTGGGGGTCCAATTCAATTAATACTGGGCAATAGGTGAGGTCATAGCATCACAGGGTCAACACACTGGCGAACACCAACTCACATCTACACTTACAGCAATTTGACCCGATTCTGGACTCTGGAGCAGGAGGACAAACCCACACCCCAACATTTTGCTAATTTGACTGTATGTAAAGATGGAGGCAGCGTCCATGACATCACCCGTTGGTTTCAGCACAGTGCTTTTAAATCAAATTGTGGGCGGGTCCTTGTCACCGCCTTGCCGAATCCTAACTTCTCCAAGTTCCTGGTTCATTCAAAAATGGTAAAGAGGCGGAACACACACAGAGCCGTGTGGGTCCATGGTGCTGATTCATCACCCGCACCACATACCAGGTCGGCCCAGCTGTAAGTCAAGAGGCCACGCCCTAAGTTATGCACAATTTCAAACGTCGATAAAATAAAGATAAGCGAGTTCGAAAATAATTACCCCCATACAGTTGTCATCGGAAAACGTGTGACTGATTGAAAACCAAAGTTTGTAACAGACTTTTGACATGTTTGATTCACCACTAAAGTTGATCATTCTCCTATGCAAGTTTTTTCACTTCCTATAGTGCTTCATCCGTCTGCACCAGAGGTTGCCCCTTGGATGTGAAGCATATGGCTATACATACACTACATATAGAGCTATAGCCATATCAAAGATGTGCACAGTGCATTATAAAGGAACATTGAATATTCACAATATGTGCTTTCTGTGAACAGATGAGTGGTGCAGAGGGAGTATATGCCAATCAGACTTGACATGTATTGTAAATTATGTCTGTTACACTGAGTTACTACAGAAGGTAAATTAAAATAGACAGTGGTGCAGGTGGATAAGACAAATGTAAATTATAGATGATAATGAAGTTATAGTTGCTGACAGAATGGGATGGGTTCAGTCTACTGACTGTCAGTGTGTGACACACAGAGATGGAGTTTGATCGCCACAGGCAGGAACAAGTACTGAGGGCGCTCAGTGATGCATTATCGTAAACATGCAGACTGAGTATCAGGAACCCTCTTTTCTCTTGATACACTCCATGTAGGATCAATTTCCTTCAATATTAATAATTTAGTAGCGGAACTGTTGCATCCGTTTCATCACACAGGTGTGCAGGTGCATTGACATGTGCTGCACTGTGACTGCACTCGGGTTGCTCCAGTTCTATTTCAGTCATTTGTTCATTCGCTGTGTCCATGGCACAGTGTGGCAGATCATGTATAGATACTGACGAAAGACTCCAGCCTCAGCGGTTGTCCTGCCTCTGCTGTTCCAGACATTGTGTAATCCTATACACATAAGAGTCAAACTCCCTCTATATAGGTAGTAGTAATATTCGCATATGCCATCTCATGGCTTTTTAGGAAGAGCACAGATAAATATTGAATCTACAATAGAATTAGACCTATTTTTTTTCCTTTTTATTTTATTAATTTTTTTCTCTTATTTTCTTTCAATTGTCATTTTATAATACTAATGTGCCCCCTCTTTTTGTTTATGTAAAAAAGAAAATTACATATTTGCTTTTCCATAAAAATCACATTGAAAAAAAAGAGAATTCGACCTTGTTTGATGCAATTGCCTTTGCTATCCCAGTTTTTTTTTTCAATTACTTCTTTGAAAGACCTTGTACAACTGAATTGCGATTGATTATTGAAAAAAGGCTATATTCCCTCGCTGTCACAGTCCAATCAATCTGAATGTCTCCACCAAAGCTCACTAAGTCATGTCCTGATGAGCACGAGTGGATTCAGATGAACAGCGAAAGCCTCTGTTCCGCTCGACCTGCACCTTCTACTACCATTATGTGACGCTTCCACATGGGAGCAGAGCTCAGCACCCTCCAACCCTCTCCTCGCACTGGGAAACTGGCACTGGAGTGCAATGATCCGCTCGCACCCATCCCCTCTCCAACCAGCTCCCACACGCCTTCTGCTCATGCCTCTCTCTCTGTCTCTGGTTGAAATGAACAACCGCCATTCGAACCATCTGTCGAGAATCACAAGTGTTGTAAACAGTTAAACCGTGAGGGACGTGCAACAAAGCAGCTATAATAAATGTGGTAGTGTGGTAGGATATCGTGTTTCCAATTAGCTGTGTACGTATGTCCTTTCACTCTCTGACGCTTTGGATGGAATCAGCAGCAACTCTGGGCAGCGTCCAACCTTGTACTGTACATAAAAGCTGTCTCTTTTTCTCTAAAAGTTTGCATCTCGTCATTGAGGAAAGGTGAAGATGTTAATCATCCATATTTCCCTAATTAAACTCCATGTCCCCCCATTAATTACTCCCTTTGGCCCGCCAACAAATTGCGAGAAACTCCGAGCTGCCAGACAGCTTTTATTGCAAACTATTAATTAGTGATCGGCTGACTCAGGTAATGTCCTAAATATTCTGTGGCTATGCTTTATGAGTTTGTGGACGAGAGGAAGCCAACACGCGGTTGCATCGACCACATGTTGGCCATTAATGCAGATTAATGGGCCGCACGGACGCAGGAAAGTGTGTTTGAGAGTTACAGACAAAGAGGGATTGGGCCAAAACCAAAGCTTTGTTAAATGCGTTCACATATTTTCATTGTCACGTTCTCATCAACGGTGGTAGTTTTATTGAAGTGGAAACACAGAACTGATTCCCTCTTTGCTTTTACATCTCATGGAAGATAATAACTGTGTGTTTGAAGATGGAAGAGTTGAACTTAAGCAAACACACACACACACAGACACCAAGAGAACATGGCTCACACATACAATCTAAATCACATCTAAAGCCCCAACAAAGCCAAATTTCTCTGTTAGACCCACAATAATACAGTGTTAACAGTCCGTTGAAATTATTCATTGTGACTTAATTGAATTTTAATGAACAGAAAATAACAACTACAAAAACTATAAAATTAAAGGTATAGACTGCAGAATTTGAGAATATGTGTTCATAAACACACCAAGACAAACTAGAATAATTAGACTTCTAAAAATATTGACAGTTTAGCAGCACAAAAGCACAAAAATAGATAAATCAATAAATACATATTTTCTTTGTTTTAGACTTCTGTGTTGTACAGCCCGTAGTGTTGTTCAGATGCACATGTATTGTATTGTAAGGCATGCGTGTCATAAATATCTGGTGAATATTTAACTTGGAACAATTTAATGATTTAAATGAGGGATATTTAAAGGTGCAGTGTGTACGATTTGGTGACATCTGGGGGTAAGTTGCATGCAGGAGAACCTATGGCAAATGTCGCTTGTCATTAAAACTCAAAAGATGTTTGGTATACGTCCACTCTGGGACACACTGCACCTTTAAGTGATATGAAAAGGTAGTTAATCAACATTAAAATAAATAAATACATAAAACAATACACACATGTCATTTTGTTAATTTTGAACATTTTGGGTTGCATAGCACCATGTAACTGTTACCAATGTTCCAAGGCTACTTTTTGCTCTTTTTTTGCTTTGGTCAGCACATTTTAGGTTCTATCATAGACAAATCTATATAAACTTCTAGTGGCTAATGAAGTATGTTTTAGAGGAAATACTTTCCACTGCTGTCAGATCTTTTCCACCTAAAACTTACTTCCATTGTCCTCCCCTGACATTTCTCCTTCACATCCATACCCGCGTATTACTGACACAGCCGAGGCCACATCCAACCTCTGTCCGCCAAATCTAAAGAGAATGATAAATCATGAATGCGACCATCTTTGCTCTGTGATCATTGTGCCTCTCCGGAGGTTCCCATCCCGTCACTCACCGACCTGTGAGGATGTTTTCAGATGCTGTGTTAGGAAATTGGTCGGCAGTGAAAACATCCAGTCTGTCCGGTGTCGTGAGGCGTGATTTTTGTGAGGCATTATTTCCCTGTCACTCACACAAAGAAACATGATCCAGACTCTAACACATTGTGCAGCTGCCATCTGCTTTCAACAAAATCATTATTTTTTATTTTTGCCTCCATCTGTACTACAGACGACTTTGTTGTTTAGCGCCCCAGATGCCAGGTGGCGAATAAAGTTTTATATTTTGGGAAACACAACAGGGTGTCAATGAAACGGGTGAATGCATATATATTATTATTTCAACTTCTCACATTTCAGTCAATCACTTTATACCCCATCCAAGGGAAATGAAGGTTGCAATTAAGGGAAATTGGAGATGTTTTTTTTTAGTTCTTATACATTTAGATTCAGTGTGTGGAATTGAGTGAGATCTACTGGTAAGGTTGCTTGGTGCAGATATAGTCATTTTCGGTTGTTATGAAAATTGAAAAGCAGTTAAACTTGTCCATTTTGGGCCAGTGTAAAAACACTGCACCACAGTTTGGACATTCAGAAGATTGTACACTAAATTGTGATATCATGATATTACAGACTTATTCTATTTATTTTTTTTACAAATGTAATCATCAACCTAAAATGTTTACGCTAGACCATAGTACTAACCATGCCAACTAATCATCTCTCACCTTATGGCCGCTTTCATGTGAAAAGGACAACCTATGATTTGGGTTTCAGGGAGGGTTAAAATATAAAAAGGCTAGTTAAAGGGCCAGTGCATGGTATATCTGTTACTGGTTACGTTAGAAACATGATGGCTTCATTAAGGCCAACATTTGATGTAGCTACAAATGAACCATTCTGAGGTTACATGGACATAAAAAATTTGAATTTGCAAAGTAAGCTAATCACAAACCAATATATTCTCGTTCTGCTGACAAATTAACAATATCCTCAGCAATTTGAGTGTAAGAGAAGAGTGAATTCAGAAATAGTCCAAGGCAAATTAATATAATTTAAAAGCAAAACTCTAAAAACCACTGTCCTCCATGCAAGTAATTGTTTTCTTTAAACCACACATCTTTTATTTAGTGTCTTATCTTAGGCTATATGTTTACAAGTTGTGGTGGCTGTGGCCTACGAAGGTGAACAAGCTGTCCACTATCTATAACGTTGGCTGTTCGATCCCAGTCTCCCCAAGGCTATGTACCAAAGTGTCCTTTGGCAAGACATCAAATACCAATTACTCTGATGGGTGTGCCAGCAGTGTTGTTGGATCTAGATTGTGGTGCCCATGAATACACCATACGGAAATGTGTGTGAACGGCTTACTGGCCAGAAAACCAGAATAGTGTAATATAAATCTAAAGCACCTGCTGTTTAACTTGAGCTGTGGCCCAATGTCTGTTCTTTCTTTCAGATGTGGGCTCAGTGGAGGGCCTGGCCTACCTCCGCGCCTGGGACACGTTGTACTGGACCAGCTCCACCACCTCCACCATCACCAGACAAACTGTGGACCAGACCAGAAATGGTGCCTTCAGCAGGGAAGCTGTGGTCACACTGTCCGAGGAGGACCATCCTCACGTCCTGGCCCTGGACGAGTGTCAAAGGTCAGTGGCACTTTTAAGTCTACTGTTATGCTAATTGTTGCCATGATCCAGTCTCTTAGAGATGCTTAGTAGTTTGCTAATAGTGCTGGATTTGTTTCAGTTTTAAAGTAGAATTAATCGCCTTGTCCACACAGAGACGAGTGTAGGAGGATCCACCAAAGAATACAAAGTCTGATTATGTACATTTTTGAAGCCGGGTCCCAGAATTATAAAATCTCAAGACGCCGTTGTAACATCTACGTCTTTACAACCGATACACATCTGTCGGATTACAAAGTTGTTCTTTGGTGCACATGCTCCATTTCCTTCTATGTTTTTGGTGTATTTCTGTGACAACATTACAACGCCACTTACTGGCCCGGCCTACAGCACAACAGCATGCTCAGTCGTTTCATGTGGATAACTACATTACTTGATACAATGCAGTGTTTACATACATTTTGCAAAATATGTTTGTCCTCTTGTCCGTGTGGACATGTTGCTGACACATGTTAAGTCTTTTCAGACACAACATGGTCTTTGCTGTTCTGTCAGGCTCCAGGTAACTTGATTGACACTTGGTTCTGGCTTTGACCTCACAGCATGGATGATGTGTTACAAGCATTGTTGACCCTATTTTGAATGTTGTTCTGTTATATTCGCCATTTCACATTGATACAGGGCTTTTCATTCATGAGAAATTAGCTAGTATTTGAGCAGAACGTGTTGTGCTTGTTGGTTTCTGCAGAGCGCACTTGAAGCAAATTGTGGGCAAGTACCTTGTCGCCATCTTGCCGAATCCTAACTTCTCCAAGTTCCCGGTTCATTCAAAAACGACGATAATTGCCAGGTCGGCCCAGTTGTCAGTCAAGAAGTCACACTCTCAAATATGTTCAATTTCAAAAGTCGATAAAAGCATGCAAGTTACTACCCCCCCCCCCCCCCCCCCCCCCCCCCCCCCCCCCCACACCCCCCCGTACAGTTGTCACAGGAAACGATGTGACTGATTGAGACCAAAACTGAAGTTTGTACGAGGCTTTAAACATATTTAATTCACCTCTAAAGTTGACCATTTTAACATGGGAGTCTATGGGGAGTTGCACCCAGTGGCCACCCTATAAACTGCAAGTTGTTTTACTTCCTATTGTAGTTCATCCATCTATACCACAGGTTGCCCCTTGGAACTGCATTATCATAATTGTTCGTGAGCAACAGACATTTAAATTGAAATAGTAGAAGAGATGAAACATATGTCTCTCAACGCACGTTCCCACTTTCCATATTGGTTAGTTTACCCAGATAAAAATGTCAAGACCAAAGCTCAGCCCTCGACACTGCATCTTAGAGCATCTAAAATTTTTATGGGTTGATATACGTTCTGCTGCGCTCACTTTTACTACCACCAGGGCTCATCTTTCTCCAGCAGAGGATTGTTTAGCTTCTCTGTTCCAACACCACCATACACTTCATAGATTTTGATCCTCATTATTGTCCTAAATATCAAGATTAACCGCCAAAAGCCAGTCATTTTATTTAATGGTCAGGAAAACAGTAATATAACATAGCATCATTATGTATTTACATCACATAACTAAAGTCAGGTCTTTCTTTTCCCTCACAAAGATACAGAGGAGCTTGAAGAGGCCTGACTAATGCAATGCATTGCTCCTAGGTTCACCCATAAAGCTGTTAAATAAATTCCACTTAATGCAGAAGGTCAGTGTCAGATTTTAAGTAAAGGGAAAAAACACACCACTGATGTTTTAAATTCTGGGCCTTGGCGTATTGGTTTTATGGTAGATTTTAAGATATTTGTACTTGTCTATAAATCTATTCATTTACTATATAGTTGATATGCTGCCAAGATATATCCCAGATGGAGCTCTCAAAGCCATGAGTGGTCACCGTGCACTGTAACATCAACAGAGTAATGGTGGAAAAGTCTCCCTCTGAGGACAGAATCATTTATTTGGTCTTTTACCTTTTCTTTATGGATTTATTTAGTTAAATGATTCAGTCCCATATAATCCCATGTGTTTATTTACTTGCTCTTTGTAAATTGATTTTGCTATCATACAATTAATGATAAGGTGTTGTGGTGAATTGATAACAATGTCCTCCAGCATAAGTTAAGGCAAAACAGAGCAGTTCATTTAAAGCAATATAACAGCACAGCTAAGCATTTTTTTCTATATTACAATATCACAGTAATACAAAAAATAAATGTAATGTAGTAATACTAGTATTAGTCTCTCCAGGAATGCTGATGCTGCAGGAGGTCTGGCATTCCCCCTGATTGGACCACAGGACCAATTCATGTTTTGCTATAAATGTCTTTGCAATTAAAATATAGTGGAGAAGAATGTACAAATTCAATATTATTCATACAATGGAGTTCAAGTTCAAAGTTAACTGAAAGATATATTTAAAAGTACGGTGCGTTGAATTTCCTGATATCCATTGCTGATGTTTTTTCATTGAATGTACAACTGACCCTTCCCTTCTAAGCATATGGGAGACAATATGGTGGCCTTCATTTACCACTAATGGTGAAAATATGATGGTGCACATCACAAGCATAGTAGAGAGAACTGACCCCTGATTTGAATGTAAAGGGCTTATTGTAGGTTATTGAATCAACGGTGCATATGTTCTGGTTATTATGTACTTTTTATAACATTTATATCAATTCAATTGAATAATTTAATCAGAATCTTACACACTGGACCATTAAATGTAAAGTACACGTAGTTGACAAATATACTTAATAATTTATACTTTGAAAAGCATTAATTTCCAACACATAGTGTCTGTAGTTTTACTCTGCTGACTCTGTTTTGAAGTTATAGATTATTGTGTTGCCTTTACCTGATTTCACAGCTTCAGCTCAGTAGTTTTCATAAATAGCATAAAATCAGCCTGCCTGTTTCACAGGTTTCAGACATGTGACTATGAGCAAGGTGATAAGACTGAGTTTCCTGCTCTTGCCGTTGGACTGACTAAATTAATTTCTTGACCTGAGACTATATCCTTGGTCGGCAATTTGGCACCATATCCATCCCACTCCAGAAACACTGTCTGATAATAAGAATTCAAACTCAAGTGATTCATTAGCAGTCCCTGGTTATGACATCTGACCAGAATCCTTATTACCAGACTAGAGTGGACTTCCACAACTTCATTAGAGCATGCGGGCAAGAACCCTGGAACTTGATCTAAAATAGCTTTTTCCCCTGCTGCTGATTTAAAACACGGACCATCCAACTTGCAAAATCCGTATGAGCAAAGATAGATACTTCTCATGTGTTTACTCCACTGCTTTTATGTGTTTTTCATACAACTAAGTCCTGGCAGTGTCGAACATAATGAATGACCTTTATCTCAAAACCTAATGCTCAGTTCATAAAACTGAGTTACAGTGTATGACTGATAGGTACATTCAGGGCTCATACAGTGGAGCTGTGGGATCAGACTGATAACTGAGTGGCATGATATAATATCCTCCCCATGTATCTGATACATTTAACATCGATTGGTTTGTTTGACCTGTTTTTGCTCCAGAATTGGAATATTGTAGAAACAGTTTTAGTCTGAAGACTATGATGTCTTACTTTTCTTAAGAAATAGAATCAAAGCTGCAATCTGCTTTCAACTGGACCAAGAACATGCAGTAAACATGCATGTTGTTGCCATTCATAACATTTACATCAAATTGTTTTATGTTAATGGGTAGATGCTTTCAACATGATGAGTACCTGTTGAGAAATTGTGATGCTTTATCTGAACACTTTTTGTTTTATATATACTCAAATAATCAAAGGAAAAGCTTATTAGAAAAAGAAAATGCTTTATTCTGATCTAGTGTGACCCATTTAGAAAGCAAAAAAAAGTCATTCCAAATGATGAGGCTGTGTATGCTAATCCTCACAACCATGAACCAGTCATGTCTTCCTGGTTGGGGTAAAATCATCTTTACTGCACATGCCTGGTTTACATAAACTTGATATATTTTTGAATTATGTTTATTAGATGGAAACAATGTGGGTGACTTCTTGATGATAGAATGCAAGAAAAATTGTCATCTCTATTCAGAAGGTTTCTTAATCTTAATTTGAAAAAGAAAATTAGTTTCTGTTTAAAAAAAAGGCCCAACTCTTCCTTCATAGTATCATTAAGATATTTTGACTTGTCTGGCCCGCTGAGACAACAATGAGATTGACACAATCTCATTGTTCAGGGGCCACATACGACCCAAATTGATCTCAAGTGGGCTGGATCAGTAAATAATGCCGCTACATCAACCTCTCAGACCTATCGCACACACTCCTCCATTACTTCTCTCCAATTCACCTATTCCGAGCGGCACGGGCTCCCCCTTGTGTCCTGGCATAGTCAGTGCAGGTCAATGAATCAACACCTTCTCCTTAATTTTTACACCGTGTAAAATCATCCTGCATCCTGGATTGTAACCTTTGGTGAACCAGTTCATGTTTGACATGCTCATGTTTGACACCCTTGTGCTTAGAGGTCAATATTTAGCTCAGTAACGTTTACAGGACATCTCCATATGTCGTCATCAACTCAGTTGTAAATGTGTCTCTGTGTGTGATTGTTACTGTCACTGTAGCTTGATGTTTTGGACCAACTGGAACGAGCAGAGGCCGAGCATCATGAGGTCCACACTGGCAGGCAAGAATATGAGGATCATCATCAGCTCGGACATCCTGACCCCCAACGGACTGACCATTGACCACAAGGCGGAGAAGCTGTACTTCTCAGATGGAAACCTTGGCAAGATCGAGAGATGTGAATATGATGGTTCCAGCAGACACGTAAGTGTGAAATATGACAGTTTTTGTATTCCCTCCATATTGCATTATGTCACACACGTTTTGTTCTTAAGTAATATTAAGCTTTTATCAGTGTTTTTTCCCCCCCTAGCGGGCTGTATGGGTGCTCTGTGCATATGCATAAGGTCTGTGAGAGAGAGGGGGCACTCTCAATCATAACAAACTCATAAAAGATTTTGAGTGCCTCGTTTTCAACTTTAATTATATGTCAAGTTTGATTTGATTTCACTGAAGCAATCACTCAGCAATGAGCACAACTTCCCCTACATCAGTTGGGAGCATTGGACCAACCACAAGAGAGCAGACCAGCTGGCCAATCGGGGCAACCTGTGCTCATCAGTGAGCGAGGGGCAGGAGCTCTACATTGTTGCAGGAAAAGAATGAGAACAGGACCTGCAGTGATGGACAGTGTGAGGGAAGCTCCGGAGTTTCTTGACATCTTGGGTTGTCAACGTATTCTAGTTGAGACACAATAAGATGTATGACGCCAAACTGAGTTGAATATAGGTCTCTATTATTGAAATGTGATCAGCAAAATGCGCAACTCTCCTTGTTTAGTGAATGTTCGACAATGCAGGGGGGGGATTAGTTTTCCAGAGGGGCCATTTGAGAAAGCCTAAGTGTTACCGTGGGCCAAACAAGCTTATTAAGAATTGTTGTTATCATTCTCTGAAATTACTGAAAACGTCAAATGGGCTATTTATTTATGTATTATCCATATCAGGGGTGCACAAAAAATAAAAAAATAAAAAATATTTCCCAAAAGAATTTTGTTTTGTTGAAAAAAACAGTACATTTGAATAAATACAAAGAGTTCCCTTATGCTCAGAAATTCAGAAAAACACTCATTTTCGAAGCAAATTGGATAGGAAACGGATGGGTGTGGTTTTCTAAAGTAGGACTTTTAGTTTGAAGGCTAAGAAAGTGATGGGTGGGGGCGCTGTTATTGGAGGCTACCTGATGAAGTAGTGGCTTGAATGAGTTCCATCTTCACACGTAAACATCAAGCATGATAGAATCACACATATAGGAAACGGAAGTATTTAAAAATAAAAGCATATTTTGGCTAATTCTTTGTAGCTTCATGTATAAAAGTGCGGCTGGATCTGACTCGCAGGCTAGGAAATGCTCAAATCTGATTTAAGATGTGGCCACAACATACAGCTTAAATTTTCTATACTTTTCCTATGAATGAAAGAAGTTTATGATAAATACTAACCAGTGACTCTATGTCTCTCTCTTGTCTCTGAGGGATGGAGACGTTTCATTACAAAACATCAGAGAATCAAAGCACATATTCAAGGACAGCGTTTCAAATGGATGTGTCTCTTATCTCCTGAAATGAAACTGTTTTTTGTGTCTCCTATTTAATCTCTCATCCCCATTGAACTCCAGAACATGATCCTCTATACCCAGAGCCGAATATGAAATACCTCTTGATGCTCTTGCTTATATATTTCATCTCACCGTGTACAGATGGTCTCCTTAATCACTAGAGGCATCCCATGCTAAAGTAAACAGGCTCAGCTTGGAGTTAGGACTTTCTTTACAGAAACTTGCATGTATAATGGATGGCATCCACCTGGCTACATATTCCATATCCTAATGTGTGCAAAGGGATTACAGTATACAAGATGGTCCTTTTCTTTAATTTTTTTTTTTTTGCTTTACGTGACCTCTGCAGCTCATCTCCTTGGCCCATTTCAATTAGTTGCCCATATGTTTGCAGAGCCGGGTCACAAGGCTCGGGAAAGTCTTCACCTCTGGGTCGGGAACCTGCCCTGGCTTCAGTCAAACCTCGCTAATGACGGCTTTGCGGCCACGGCTGCTCCCAGCGCACGTTCACCGTTCCAATTAAAAACGTGTGAATTGAACTGAAGTCGCAGATTCTCAACTTCAGCCCCTCACACTGCGCAAACTGTAAAATCTCGAGACGGCCCCATCCACTGCATACAAGACATTTATATACTGCGGCGTTATCAGCTCCAGGGCTCCCTGTCACTTTTCCAGTCCTCTGATTGCCTCATTTTTGTTTCAAGTCGCATGAATGTAAACTCGGATGGCAGTGGAGTGCCCTCAAGAGCCCTGGCTCCTCGTCCCCACGGCGGTGCTATCGCACGCTGCCAGTGTAGTGGGTGACAGTGAGGAATAAAAGCTGTGGCATGTGTCTCTCCCCTGTGCTGCTTTGAGAGTGGAGACCCATGTCATTAATGACAGCGAGGGTAGTGCAGTGCATCAAAAGAGAGGATGTCAGCATGTTCAGCCAGGAGAAGACGCTCCTGCTGAAGTGCTACATTTGAATCGACTTGATCTGAATGAATGAGAAACCGTGTGTTTACATTTGCCCAATACACAAGTTGGGCACAAATGTAATGTGTCGCCCGGTTGTGTCCCAAATCTAATTTTGCATCAATATGTTCCACCCTACACCATCTGGCGTTCCCCCGCTCGCTCTCTCTCTCCGTCTCCGTCTCTGTCTTTCACATGCCTGATGGCCATTTGTTGCTTCCACACGCTGGGCTCCTTTAATCAACACCTGTCCTATTAATCCCAGTGTGGCACGGGGGCTAATGTGATGCCGCTTACAAGCCTGTCCCACTAATGGCTTAGACTACAGAGCTGCTGGAGGCCCCGAACCACCCATCCCCCCCAACCCACATCACCCCCCTCCTGAAGCACGGAGAGTCCCACAAGGAGGCGTTTGATGAATCCCTGCCTCCCACCACTGACACTGTCATTTACTCCTCCAACATCTGGGTTAAGCCGTCATATGGGTGGCCGAGCTGATGTGTTGATTATCGAGTCAAAATATTATTCTTCGCATTTATTATTTCTATTGGCACAAACAACTTTTAAAGATTCCTAAAGCCAGATTTTGGAAAGACCTTGGCTCAGTTTGTGACTAGAAGTGAAAGTATTTATCAGAGATGTAAGAGGCAACCTTGTGTCATAATATAATTGTGAAATAGAAGCAACATGAAACATGAGGTATAACACAGGGGTGTCAAACTAATTTTCACCGAGGGCCCTTTTTCACCGAGGGCCTACGGTTGCTCCCATTGTGCTGGTTTTAATTGTGGGACTAAATGTGATTACTACTTAAGATATTCTAAAATAATTGTCTTTATACTTGATTATCATTTACTGAAGTTACAAATATTGCATATGTATTTACATACATGTAAAAATGTAAACACATTGAACATATTGCTACACATAAAAAGTGGCATGTGTAATTAACTAGAGTTCATAGGCAATATATGCCTTATACTTTAATTTTTAGACAATCATATGCCTTTAAGCTCTCGCGGGCCATATACAATGATCTTGCGGGCCACATTTGGCCCGTGGGCCACTAGTTTGGCACATGTGATGTAACATGAGTGCTCTGCTTTGTGATTTTAGGTTATAGTTAAATCAGGACTAGGGAACTTCTATGGACTCGCCATCTACGCAGATTTCATCTACTGGTCAGACTGGGCCCGCAGGTCTGTGCTGAGATCAAACAAATACACAGGCGGCGACACCAAGGTACTACGAGCAGATATACCCCATCAACCAATGGGAATCATTGCTGTAGCCAGAGACACAAATAACTGTAAGTATTTGTACACCTTAAAAACACTATCTACTGGATGCAGTTTTTTTTGCATATGGGATTTTGAGAATGTGTATTCACCTGTTCCAACTTTTGCACATAGTAAAATGTAATTGTCTGGGAAAATATTCTTATTTCTTCATCTTGCCCATGTTTAAATAACAAAATACTTTTTGAAAGTGAGTAATCATCAGTCCACACCGATGAATAATACCAGCCCATTGGTTCACCACCTGGGTTTTTAGCAACCCAAAAGCAAAATGTTTAAATATGAGGCCTAATTTTTATGAACAAAGACACATGGGATGATCAATGATGTAATAGAAAATGGCCCGACACTAAAGATTCAGCTGTAATTCATAATAAAAAAACAGACCTTTGTTGTAGAGGGAGTCTCCTAAGTACCATGTAAAGATGAATTTCCAAGTAGGACAAAGGGAGGTGGGCTTTAGCCTATGTCCCTCTGGTCGGACTTAGGAGCTGTGAGCTACACTATTCCTCTTATTTCCTGTCATGGGAAATAATGACATCATGTACGGAGCACGGCCAGAGTTTACAGCTTGATGTGCAATAACCAGCAGCCAATTTAGCGTTTTACATTGTTAACTTCTTTTTCTTTTCTTGTGATGAATGTTCTTATTATATATATAACCATTCAAATGGGTTGTGTGAGCTGGAGACTAGCAGCCATTTATTGTCTCACAAATCAGCGACATGTGGCCAGAGGGCAGGTAATAATGCTGGGTCCTCATTGAACATGTAGACTGCATGTATGTCTGCTGAACACTCACAGATGAGACTGTGGTTGCCAAACCTGTCTTATGGCTTTTTTTTCTCTCCAGTTTTCTTTCATTTGTATTCTTATTGTTATAGGTAGATTAATAATATTTATAAACCTACTTCTAATATTATCCCATTAAGTGAAAAAAAACAAAAAAATATGTGCATTTACATACAGCACAAAGGTATAGAATTAAACTATAATAGCAGAAACTTATTTTGAATAAGATCAACTTTTCATGCAGAATGTGTTTTTTTGGGGGGGAGGGATTTTGAAGGAATTTGTAATAAATGTAAATGTAATGGGATCACATATATAATGTTATTGTTCGCTTCACAACTTGATAAGTTATTATTCAAAAGTCATTCAAGGAAAATCCTTTGGATTTTGGAATACAACTTCCCTTATTACTAAAGAAAGAAAGAATGATCAAGTCTTAAATGTCATATATCAATATTTTTAATTTTGCCCATGAACAGATAAGGAATGGTTGACAGTAAGTCCAGCAGTCTTCCTGGTAAAGTCGAGGAATGTGGTTGGAAATCTCTGCCTGATAAAATCTCAAACAGAAAACTGTCTTGGGAGCGTGCCTCCGACTCTTAATCAATTCCCTTTGCTTGTGATTGAAGGTGAGCTGTCCCCGTGTCGACACATGAATGGAGGTTGCGGTGACCTCTGCCTCCTCACTCCGTACGGGAGGGTCAATTGCAGTTGCCGTGGAGAGCGTGTGCTGTTAGATAACAACAGATGCGTGTGTAAGTCACCAGAAGCTTCATATTTAATTTGACAGAGGGGGGAGAACCTCTCACCCAATGACCATTCCCAGTATTAAGTATTGATTTTAATGGCACATCTCAAGGTTCATCATTGTGAAAAAAAGTCATGTATATATATATATATATATATATATGCACACTGTGGCATTTTCTTTGCTGTTTACACTCACCCTTGACATCCTTGAATGCATCCCCTTGTACATAACAACACACATAAAGGAAAGCATTGACCCGCTGCCATCTGTTCTCTTTTACCTCGGTCGGGTATTTGTAGAGAGTTCTAGTCAATAGTGCTGCGTGGGGAAAATCCCACTATAATGTCGAGCTACTTTAAGCATAGTCTGGGCAGGAAACACACTCGAGAGGAAAAGGATGTTCAATCACAATCACTTGTGGAAAGTCACAAGTGTAAAGCAGGTCTAATGCGACACATTGCTGTGTGAGTCTCATATGAGATGTTGGGGTATAGAACATAAGGTGGGAGGAGCTGGTGCAGATTAGGTCAATTTGGCTGGACCAAACACAGAGGGAGTGAATGTCAACAGTAGAGGACAGTTGCCTTGGTTACACTAACTTTTTTTTTCTTTTCTTTTTTACAGTTAAAGGTATAGTGTCTTAAATAATGGTCATTTTTCTAAAAATAGCACAAAACAATTATATATTGATATTTCCATGGATTTATAATCACCTCAATATATCACGTTTCTCCCATTACCTTAAAATGAGCCAATTAATGTATATTTACATGAGAAGAGGGTCCTCACTATGGGGGCCGCCATGTTTTTACACTACCCCAGAGAGGACGTACTAAGCATGTCTTGAGTTTTAATGATAACTGAAGTAAACCGTAAGTTCTCCTGCATGCTCAGAAGGGTGAGGTGATGGATACAACATGCGACTTCACCTCTAGATGTCACCATATCTTACACTCTGCACCTTTAAGTAGTACAATCGGGGTGGCCCCATTTATGCCAGTTACAAATGCTGACACAACTGGAATTGATTTAATGTGTCCTTGTATTCATTTAATTTTGGTTCCTCACATCACCTTTTCATATGCAGGTTATTCAGTGTACACCCGTATTTGAGATCATGGCTCATTATCATTTTTCATCACTGTGTTTCTTCTGCAGCAGAAAATTCCTCCTGCAACATCCACACTGAATTTGAGTGTGGGAATGGCGAATGCATAAACTACCAGCTGACCTGTGATGGAATCGCCCACTGCAAAGATAAATCGGACGAGAAGATGCAATACTGCGGTAATATATGCATCACAGCTCTGCAACATTCAAATTGTTCCCACTAATATTTTCTCACTTCACCATATTTACACACTTGGATTCACCCAGACAACAGAAGCTGTCGGAAAGGTTTCAGGCCCTGTTACAACCAGCGCTGTGTGGCCAACAGTCGCTTCTGCGATGGGGTCGATGACTGTGGGGATAACTCGGATGAAGCTTTCTGTACCAGTGAGTCACAGCCGTTTGATCTGCCGCTCAATCCCGACCTGGCCTCTGAAGGCAGGATACAGCCACACACTAATGTTCATATTAATACACCGCACTCTGCTACATGCTGTGTTAAGCCTCCACTCACTAATGAGTCCCAAGATCATAAAGAGTGCACACATTCAAAGAGGCTTCACACCTGCACCCTAAAAATGTTACCACTGAATATGCAGATTTTCTTTCACCTTAATGGTAAAATAACAGGAAAAATAACAGTTCATTTTTGCACCATAATTGGTGAGAAAGGTAAAATACAAAGGTGCATCATCTCTTACTGAGCTGATTAAGCCCATGAGGAGAGGGAGGTGTTCACCTAATTAATATGGACCAGAGACTGTTGCATTCTGGAGTTTTCAGGGGACGAGTTTATCTCATTATGTGTGTGTCATCTTCAACCTTGCCTTTCCTACTTAATGGTACAACAATAACTTATCCCATCACCCTTAGACCACTTAATTATGGTATTATGTTATATGCTGATAATAAAATACAGAGAGGTGAAATGACCAGAACCATTGTGCATTAGTTGGTAAATGAACAACACCGCTAAGTGGCCCCGCTTGCAAATTAAATGTGATTTGCTTTTGCACAGCACTTAGAGGGTCAAGACAGTCAAGCAATTTGTTATAGCAGAGAACAACTTCACACATTCCACAACTCATTTTCACCACCTTGCAGACAGAGGTTGTGAAGTATTGTTGTGAGCTGTACCTGTTAACTCTGTCTGACTGCTGTTTCCTCCCTCTGCCTTATCTTTTTTAAATGCTAATGCTCTCTTTCAGATGTCACATGCGGCGTGTCAGAGTCACCGTGCAAGGATGGGAGCTGTGTGCCGAGTACAGACTGGTGTAACCAGGTTATCGACTGTGCCGACGCTTCGGATGAAAAAAACTGCAGTGAGTTCTTTCTGCTTTCACTGTTCACCGCAGAGACAATGGAGTCAGTAGAATGGTTCTCAGCAGAGTGCGAAGGCTCAACAGTCCCCGAAAATTCAATCCAGTAGCACCAAATTTTTCACACTCATAGATATCGGTTTCTTGGTTGTGCATTGTTTAGTTTGGAAAATGATTCAAATGTAGAAGAATGACAACGTTAAAGAAGGACCTTACAAAATGCAGGAAGTCCCTCCTCAATCTAGATGTCTCGTCCTTTGTCGAGTTTGGTTTTATATAATTTTCTAAACTAACCAACCGATCAAACAACCAGTTACAGTCATTCAACCAACCAGCCAACCAACCAACCAGCCACAGTCATTCAACCAGCCAACCAACAAACCAGTCAAAGTCATTCAACCAACCAACCAACCAACCATTCATTCACTCATCCAACCAACAAACCAACCAATCAGTCATTCACCCAACCAACCAACTAACTTTGACACACAATGCTGGGGACCCAAACGCACAACCACACAGACGAGTAAAACTTGAAGAAGGTTTATTCAAACCAATGTCGGTACACGGGATGGCAGTCACACGAGCAGACAGGTTTCAAGGAGTAGGCAGAGGTGAAGTTCAGGAACAGGCAAGAGAATCTGGCGTGGAAACGAAAGGAGGGCGCAGACTAAATACTGAAGGGGGCGGGGAGGCAATGAGCGACAGGTGACACACATCAGGTTAATCCGTGAGGACACAGGAGGGAGGGGAAGTCAAGACACATGACACCAACCAGTCATGGTTATTCAACCAACCAACCAACCAATGAACCAACCAACCAATGAATTATTCATTCATTCATTCAACCAACCAACCGACCAGTAACAATTATTCAACCAATAAGCCAATCAGAAATTTTTTAAATCATTCAACCAACCAACCGACCAATAAAGCATTCGTTAATTCAAATAACCAATCAATGTATCATTCATTCATTCAACCAACCAACCAGTCACCGTCAGTCATACGACAAATTAACCAATACACTAACCAATCATTCACTCAAGTAACCTACAATCTAACCATTTAAAAAACAAACAAACCCAGTGATGATACAATCTACCAGCTGATTAAACCGACCAACAATCCCATAAAGGCCACATTGTTTTGACCCAGATTTGTCCGACATTCTAACTACCACAATGTCCAGACCAGACAGAGGGTTTAGTGGTTGTACTTGGGTGGTGAGTTCTTGTTTGCCATATCTGTGCTTAAACAAAGTGATTGCAGTGCTTCATATCATCTATAGATGCAAATGGTGGCCTGAAATGTCATAACCAATACCAAAACAAATACTATATGGACTATTTTGAATCTGGAAATTTGATTTAATTTTTTTTTACAAGTTATATATATAAGTTATACTTACTACTTTAGACTCACATTGATCTTGTGAATGACTACTTAGATCAAAACATAACTTATTAGGCAGAAAGTAATAAACACAGAGCTGCACCTGTATCAGCTATGTTGCAACCAGTATCTCTAATCTGTGTTCATGACTAGGCTAATGTTTAATGGTGCCATTCTTGCTCGAAGCTCCGCCATCACCGCCATTGTGACAGGACAATTAGTTCGGCACTTGTGTTTTGTATTCAGACCACAGCAACTGCGCTCACTTTCACAAGCTGGGGGTGAAAGAGAAAGATTTCATCAGCTGCAACTCCACCTCTCTGTGCATCCACCCCTCATGGATTTGCGATGGCGCAAATGACTGTGGCGACTACGTTGATGAGACCAATTGCCAGGGTGGGTACAATGCACACGCACACGCACACACACACACACACACACACACACACACACACACACACACACGCACACACACACACTCACACATACACACACACGTCTGAATATTCAGATAGAGTAAGCCAGCTTCAATTAGAAAGGACTTTGGGCAGATCTCATTTTGAGAGATGATTATGATGGTGGAATGAGAGATTCTGAGAGCTTAGTATCAGATAATGACCTCCAGCATCCCTAATGCCCAGAGGCCTGATCCAGTTTTGTTGTTCACCCTAGTTTCCCATGGACAGAAGTGTGAGGAGGGCCACTTTGCTTGCCCAAGTGGGAACTGCATCTCTAGTGTTTGGTTGTGTGATGGCCAGAAGGACTGTGAGGATGGGGCAGATGAATTCCAGTGCGGTAAGTATTGAATTGAAAACAAATATTGCGTGCAGGGCTGCTTTCTCATTTTTATTTTTATTTTTTTACATGACATTTGAAAGAAAATTGAACGGAAAAAATAAAATATATAATAACGCAAAACAAAACAATGCAGTACAACAAGCAAGAAAACAAACAAAACAAAAGGAAAACGATGGCACTACCTGTAGGAGTCCAACACAATTCAAATTATGGATATGATATCCCTGATGAGTGAGGTGCACCGATAATCAGCTGGTCGCAGATAATTGGTACATAAAGACAAGACACAAACACACACACAGAGCCAACAATTCTTATCGTGCAAGAAAGAGCCTCCACACAATGAACTCTGGAGATATTTTGTTTTCTAACCAGTGGAAATTTATGAGATGCCCTGTTGCTCTGTGGTTGGAAGGATATTTATTTTCCATTAACAAGGAGCCATTTGTTGTGCATTTGTCAAATAAATAGACCCAGGCCTGATACAAATATTGCTTACAGAATATAAGGAGGAGACAGAAGGACAATAGATGATTGTTTATTATGACATTTCTCTCACTCTCCTTTATTGTTTGTGTGATATTTCTCAAGCAGGTGTTGCAGGATTCAGAGTGTGGCTTTGAATTATAATACATCCAGTGGAACAATTAATTAATGAGCCATCACTGAAATGGTTATATTGAACAAAGAAATGTAATTTCAGAGAGAAGTGGTGGCATATGAAAGGATTACATGTTCCACTCCTCTTCCTGTCACCCCGCTTCCCCTACCAGAGGCAGCCAGGGCATTGCTCCCTTTTCTTTTTTGCTTTGATCCATGCTAATGTATGCAGACGCTACCATGACAAAGGGTTAGACCTCAGAAATTAAACGGCTGGGTCATAATTAAGTCATGGAATGGATTAATAGAATTTGCCCTCAAAACCAACAGCTCACTCACAGACACACCCATTCTCGTGTCATTGCTCTCAGCGTCAAAACAAAATTGACTGGTTAATTCCAATTTTCGGTGGTCGGAGCTTTGACGCTGCTTCATTGCCGGCACATACGTGCAGAAGGTAATAAGATTTGATGGAGGTCCCCGTACACACTTGTCATGACACTACACTACACAACACTCATTGCACTCACTGTATTTAACTTGTTAGCATAGTGCATTGTCCAATCTGTAGATCATCATTCACTTACACAGTCCTTTGAACACTGTGATTTGCATCTGTTAGAGCCAAACATATCTGATTCTACACTGAGAGAGTCTTCATGCCTTCAGAGGGCATTGCATTCATATTAACATCTAACATCTCTACTACTTGCTGCCCTCTTACCTTTAGATTAATGTCATGGAACTCCACTTTTTGTTTTTCTTTTGTTGTGTAATACAAGTGTTTGTGTGAATTGAGATAAGATATCGATCACTTTTGTTACTTCCTATGGTAGACTTCAGTTGTCATTAAAACTCAAAATATGTTTAGTAGGTCCACTCTGGGCTACTGTAAAAACATGGCAGCTTCTGTAGCGAGCACCCGCTCCTCACGTAAACATATCCTTACAAAATACATGTAGATGATTGCATATTCATGGAAATGCCATAATGTAATTGTTTTGTCATATTTTTTTGAAAAATCCCCCAAATCTTACACCTTTAATTCCAGGCTCACAGAAACACTCATGGCTGCCTTTAAACCATCCAGGACTCACTTATAATACATGAATAATATGTTACTATACAAAGGACATGTCTTTGCAATTGGGAGTGTTTGACTAAGAAATAACTTTTGCTCTCCACTTCCTGTGAAATTAAGTGGCATATTTGTTACTTTTTAGACACAGCACTAAGTTCCACTTTTCATGAGATATATTTTATAAATGTTCATTGTTAGAAAGATACACAACACACAAACACCATCTCCCCTCCTTTTATCAAAAAATGCCATTTGTGCCTGTGTGAAACGATAACATCCCACTGCTTCAAATGTGCTTGTGTCTAAACTGATAGGAATTATGCCTTGATTCTTTTGCGATGCTCTGAATAGTTTTCTGGGGACAAACAGATAATATTCCCATTACTCTGAGTTAATTATCATCTAAAAAGCTCCAGCCTCTGATAATCTGACTGTGGAGAGAAAGTGGTTTGAGGAAAATGACATTACAATTCGGAAATTTCATATCCCACATCTGATTAGATGAAATAGTCATTTGTCACTTCACAATGCGCTCTGAGCTTCTCTCCTATGTGAAACACCATTGAAATGGAGTCATGAAAGGCTCTTTGATACCGTTAGTGTGCAGTAGACCTGCTATTTTGCTACACACTGGAAGCAGCTGCGCACATTTGAAGTGCAAATCTGGAATGACATACAGAAAGTTTGGATGATCACGCTTTCCCGATTTAGCCATGTAACCTTATCTTTGCATCATTGCATTGATGCACGTAAAGGTATGATATGATGTGCTTTGCGATTTATCTCCCCCCCCCCCCCCCCCCCCCCCCCCCCCCCCACCCCACACCCCACACACACACACACACATCACACTCACTGGGATCCATAATTCCTTGCACTGTGGTCTGACCCGGAGCCCACACTCTCCCTTCCTCCTCTCAACATCTCATCAAAGCTCTGGCAGACTTTTCCAGGCCTGACATCTGAGAGGGAGAGAGACCACAGAATAGGTCTCCAGGGAGAGTGGGCGGCTCAGCGACACAAACTCAGTACAGATTGTGAATATATACCCACATTTTCCACAATGCCTTTTACACTGATCACCGGCTTTTTGGCATTCAACACGTACGTCCCACCTTCTGAAGCAGATTGTGAAATTTGATCTTCAAGGTACAGTGTGGAAGTTGGTGACATCTATTGGTGTAGTTGCACGTTGGATCCACCCCTTCCCTTTTAAGCATGCAGGAGAACCTATGGTAGCCCTCGTCACCTTGTCAATTCATATAGCAAGATTTTTATACATTGATAAAAACGTCAATATGTAACTGTTTTATAATCCTATATCTGCAGATAGAAGTGATAAAAATTTACCCAAATCGTACACACTGCACCTTTAAAAGGTGCACCATAGGTTCTCCTGCATGCTCGGAAGGGTGAGGGTGAGGTGATACAACATGCAATTTCACCACTAGCTGTCACCAAATCTTACACACTTCACCTTTAATAACTAAAGCATGTATTTTTATTTTTATTTTTTTTTCAAAATGTTTGTCTTTTGTTAGATTACATAACAAAAATACAATCTACAGAAAAACATGCCATGGAAACAAACAAGCTCGTGAGTCAAATAGGAGTCACATCTATAGGGTCTGCCTCTCTTGTTGCGTCCGTCTCACTTTCTTTGATTTATGGAATTGAAATTCAACTGCGCCCCTGCAGATTCATCATGCCTGTGGAACCAGTTCGCCTGCTCCAAGAACAAGTGCATAGCCAAACAGTGGCTGTGCGATGGCGAGAACGACTGCGAGGACGGCCTGGACGAGAGCGAGCAGATCTGCGGTGAGTGCCCTTTCCCGGGAAGTCACGGGGAAATGTGCCTTCAATATATAAAAGGTCACATCCACTATATTGCATATGGCAGCTCCATGTGTTCCTCTGGCGGAGCTGGAAATTAATGAAAAGAGATGAAACGATCTTAATGAGACAGCAAAGGGGGCTGTGGGCATTTCTGATGACTGGAGTGGGCACTGAGGCAAACAGATTTTTCATCAGCGGGACCCGAGAGGCAGAGGCACAGAGATTTCAATTGGCAAATGAGATGTGCGTACGTAATGAATACTAGAATAAAACAAAAAAGAATCCAAGCACAATGAAGAGACAAGGATTGCTGTGAACGTTGCTCGTATAATTGGATTGTAATGGAGTGTCAAGGAAATATTAATGAAATGGCCCAAAGGTTTCCGATGCACGATTCGAGTCAAGAACAAGATATGCATATTAGTTGTACATGCTTAACTAAGCTATTATATTTACCTTTGTCTCTCAGCATGGCAATTCTGTCCTCCATTTCAACTTTATCACTTTAACTCACCCCGGAGCAATAGTGTGTGTGCTCAATGTGCATAAGGGGAACTGTTGCACAATGTCTTTTATTTGTTTGCTTTTTTATATTGGAAACTTAGGGGGTCACTCAAAGCTTGTTTTACCTGGGTTATAATGTCATTTTACTATTTTTGGCTCTGGGAGGTGTTTTGAGAGGATGTTGTGGTCATCAGGGATGGAATCAGCAGTTCAATTCCAGTCATCCCCATTCTTTTGTTTCATTGTTATTACCGGTATGTTTTGAATAGTTTTTCAAGCAGTTAACAAGTGCATCACATTGTCATATACTGCATCACACCTACATCAATACACAGCTTAGACTGTTCATATACTGTACACATGAACGTGAAACAAAGATGAAATAAGCTGAGGGGGTAGAAAAATAAATAAGTAAATGTTGATAATAACAAACCAACAAACAAAGAGGAAAATATAAATAAATGAATACATAAAATATGTATAAATGAAAAAAAATAAATGAATGAATCAATATATTGTTTAACCTCAATGTAACCCACACAAAGGCATCTGTATTCAATCATATACATACACATATAGTCATAGTCACATGGCACAGTGTCCATGGCAACATTGTTCTCACACTGAAAAGCACATACACATGCTTGTATGATGAAGTGAAGAGTGACATGGCTAACCTGCCCCCTTTTTTCCTATGTTTTCAATGTGTTATTGAATAGCATGAGTCAATTCATATCACGACAATGTCCGAACTCAACCATAACCCTTAGTGCATTGAATGTAAGCTGCGCCTATACACTGCACTGACTCATTGCAAACAGTGCGCGTGTGTAAGTATTGATGGATATACAGTATATGTGCATTTATTAATTTGTTGTATCAAGGCCATTGTTGACTGATTGGTCCCGTTGAGATTGTAGAAGGTATCCGCTCTCATAGTGTTGTATCGAAGGCTATTTTCTATCTTCTACTGCTGCAACACATCTGTGGGCACAGGTAAAAATGGCAGCATCTATAATTTGTAATGTGCATCCTCGCAGTGATCTTAGTGAGGCCCCATATTAAAGATAACACACATAAAAGGTTGACTCATTTCAATAAGTATTAAGCTGCAGTGTCATTTTTGTCACCTCTAAAAATATTACAAAACAATGACATTTTCATCAATTCATAATCACCTAAATTTTTTATTTTGGATAAGCCTATTAATGCATATTTACATGAGGAGCAGGTCCGCTCTGCGGGCGTCGCCATGTCTTTACAGTAGCCCAGCGTGGACACTCTAAACATCTTTTGAGTTTTAATGACAACTCAAGTCTACCATAGGTTCTCCTGCATTCTCAGAAGGGTGAGAGTGGGCTGATGGATACAACATGCAACTTCACCTCTAGATGTCACCAGATGTTACACACAATGCTCACTTACAATCGTAGAAACTAACCAAACCAACACAACTACCCCAGCCTCAGTTTGCATTGTCCTTTGCAAGTTCACCGTGATACCCACTGTGTTGCTGGCTTTTGAAACTTGACCATGTGGTCCTGTTTTCCCTCTCAGGCTCAGTGACATGTGCTCCGGGGCTGTTCAGCTGCCCAGGGTCGTACGCCTGTGTTCCGAAACGCTGGCTCTGTGATGGCGAGAGGGACTGTCCTGATGGGAGCGATGAGCTGGCTGCAGCTGGCTGCGGTAAATTCCTGTCTACTGGTTCAAAACCTTGAGCCGCTCATTTCAAGAATGAAACTTTGTTATCTCTCACAGAGTAAAGAAACCATTGCCTGTTTACTCATTATCAACCCCTGTATAAGTTAAAGATCAGGTTGTAAAAACAATAGCTTACAGATCATCAATCCCTTTTTAAAACCCGCTGTAAATCTCCAAAGCAGGGAAGAGGAAACCAATACAAAATGGACAGTGAATAGATACAAATGTGTTTTGTAGCCCTCTCTAAATGGCAAAGCATAAAGTTTATTAATTTTGACTGGCATAGCGTTTATGGAAAACATTATTTTCTATTGATTAATATGTTGATCCTGTTCTTTTTTGTTTGTTTTTTCCACGAATTAGCGCCCAACAACACATGTGATGACAGTTCATTCCGCTGCCGCAACAAGGCGTGCATCCCCCAGCGGTTTGTCTGTGATCACGATGACGACTGCGGAGATGGCTCAGATGAGTCGGTGGAATGTGGTAGGCTGATTTATCTCACTCACTTCTCTCTCATAGTAAGTCCTAGTAAAATGTAAATATGTTTTGATCGAAATTGAAACTCTCACCAACATTGTATTCAGCATCATAACATCTGGAGCTGTCTGGCCAATTTAGGACTGAAAGGATATGGCAAATATCAGCACTGTTTAGTATTCTAAGCAGCAATGCAACCTAAAGAGATTATAAAATCTTTATGAAATGTATGTAGTAAAGGGGGGCTTTTTGGTTTTGTTTTTGAATCAATGGCAAATGTGTCAAACTTGTGACCAGCAGGACAGTGAGAGCTTAAAGGCATATTATTGTCTAAAAATAAAAGTCTGAAACATACATTGCCCATAAACTCTAGTCAATAACAAATGCCACTCTTTATGATAGCAATATATTCAGTGTTTTTACAGGTGTAACATCTATGGAAATGCATATGCAATATTTGTAGCTTGAATAAATAATAATAAAATATGAGGACAATTGTTTGCAATATGTTAGGTAGTAAAAACATTTAGTCCCACAATTAAAACCAGCCCCTTGAGAGCAACCATAATGCTGATGTGGCCCTCGGTGAAAATGAGTTGGACTATGGGATTTAGTGACATCTAGCTGTGAGGTTAACACTTTTTTTTTACATGGTTCTCTGCAAACCAAGGTGAAGACTTGACTTATAGAGCACATTCTGAGCCAAAGACTCTTTGATTACGATGCAAATGGAAATATATTTATAATTTTTTTTTTATCATCCAAACGTGACATTAAAAAAAGAATGAATAATAATATTGAAGGCTATAGAATTGTATTACTATATGTGGTGATTCACTATGTGGAGATCGGTTCTTTTTCAAGCTGCTTTATTTTGAAATCTGATGCCTCTAATAAAGGGAATTTTCTGTCCCTGCTTCAAAATATGATTCAGATGAAATATATATGCATATTATTGAACAGTACAACACATCCAGGTGGCTCTGTTTATAGCAATTTTACAACACTGTATTTTGTTGTAGTATGAAGATTAATCTTTCCCTGCGCAGCTTTTGTGCATAGTATTAATTTTTAATTCTGCCACCACCCAACACCCAAAGAGCTGTGTCACTGCAGAGCCAAGTGTGACTCTCTCCTGTTTTCAGTCTATCGCTCCTGTGGATCTGAGGAGTTCCGCTGCAGGGACGGCCGATGTCTCCTCAGCTCTCAGTGGGAGTGTGACGGCCACGCAGACTGTCCCGACCACTCTGACGAACTGCCTCTGAACCTCAAATGTCTGGCTGCAGGTAAGACGGCTGTTTGGCTCACAGCTGGGATCTCTTCATCAGTGTCACAAGCAGCGCAGCTCGCCCAGCAAACTGGTGGAAACATATGGCAGAAACAAAAGGGACTAAAACTAGGAGAGTTTTCCCGAAAACGATTAATCTGTCCAGGATCTGCTGTCAGTTCACAGTACATGTTAAACATCTGAGTTAGAGCTGAAACGATGAAGCGATTAATCAACTCTAATCCATTATAACAATTGTTCGATTACAAATTGCCTGAATCGAATAATCGAATCTTTAGTTCATGTTGGGATGTAACGGTTTAAGGTTAAGGAACGGATGAAACATACACTGCTTCTCATTCACAACCACTCATAAGATGTGCACAGGCCCATTTAGAAGGTTTAAAGGTCAATTTTGTAACTTCTGAATATATTACAAAACAATTGAATACTGACATTTTCATGATTTTATAATCACGGAAATGTTCGCTGCAGCTCTAATCTGAGTCAAGGATGTTGTGCCAGTGAAAGTCATGTCTTCCTCTTTTCAGGAAGTTTGTGCAATGGTTCCTTCTTCATGTGCTCCAATGGACGCTGCATCTCGGAGGGGAACCTCTGCGATGGGAGGGACGACTGCGGGGATAAGTCGGATGAGAGGAACTGCAACGTGAACGAGTGCCTGAACCGCAGAATCAGTGGCTGCACGCAGGACTGCCAGGATCTTACCGTGGGATACAAGGTAAGTGTGCGATAGTCATGGTTCAGCTGCTTGAGATGCAGTCGACCTCGTGGATTCTTGGCTGTTATTCTGTCCATAAAATAAAAATTAAAAAAGATGGAATGCAATTAAATCACTCCACTGCACATCAAGTCTACCAAGAGTAATTTGTCCTTCAGTGTCAGGTCAGGTTGGGGGTGATGTGTGAATGTGTTTGTTGATAGATTGACAGATGGATGAATGGATGAACAGATGCATAGATATAGATAGGTAGCACTGTACAACGGGGGTGAGCAATTATTTTGCCAAACAAACTCTGGTACATCAAGACCCATTGTTATCATTCACTAAAATTATGGAAATGGGCTATTTATTTATGGATTCTCTATATTATCTTCAATAACAATTCCTTTTTAAACACCATCTTACCAAGAAAACTTTATAATTGGTTATTATCAAAAATCCGCAGACCACATTGAACCATTCAGGCCAGATGTGGCCCACGGGCCCCAGATCTTCTATACAGTGTGTTGGTTGATATGTTATTTTAAACCATTTTCTATTTGCCTACCGTTCACAGCCTTAACATAATTTCCAAATCACTGGCAGATCAAATGTGGAGGTTATATTAGAAATAGTGCAGACATGAATGATTAATGAGCAATAATGAATCGAAGCCTGACTTCTCAGATCATTAAATAGATAAAGATAGGTGGGGGTGTACAGCCACTTAGCCCACCCCCCACCCCTTCCTGAATAACCTTGAACACTGTATGGAGAGTTTAATAATATGCCAGCAAATGCCTGTGCTCCCTGACTGCGGCAGCTAGGCGGTTGTGCCATGCCTTGGTAATCGTAGTGTGCGACGTCCGGGTTGAATCCAGGTCAAGGCCACATCTGCTGGAGTGTTCTCTCAGCCATTGGCTTTGTCAGACAGTGATGGTTTATGTGCCTTCATCCTTGGATTTCTTTTTTTCTTTTTTTTTTTCTTTTACTCACATATTCTCATATGTGCATGAGAAAAGTGTCTGAGAGTTGAAAGAGTAAGAAAAAGCTCTCTTAGCCTGTCATTACGGGGGCAGAGCTAGACAGAGAGCACATCAATGCAGACCCTTTGCTCATCCTGAGGAGGGAGAGCAGCAGAAAAGGCCTTCAAGGTTATAATGTCGGATGAAAATGGGATTTGTGCCGGCTCCAGAGCTGCTGACACAAGCACTTTTAGTTATTTTTTGGTGGCTCTGGTCAGTGATGTGCGACAGGATTTTTGAGCCACAGTGCAATGTGTGTGTGTGTGTGTGTGTGTATGTGTGTGTGTGTGCGTGTGTGTATCAAAGCTTTGACGACAAATAATGAAGGGATGAAGAATCAAGAGTGCAGGAATAAATCAACAGTGGCACATCCTGACATGGTGGTAGTATCCAACTGAGAGATCTGATCACATGTGGGTATTGTTAATCTGCATGTTCACATTTGGCATCAAAATGCATCCTAAACTATCTCATCTGACCTCTTGTTATCAGGTTTCACTTCTGTGCACTCAATGCCTTAAAGGTGGAGTGTGTAAGATTTGGTGATATTTACAGGCTGAAGTTGCATTTTGTAACCATCATCCCACCCTTTCCATTTGAGCTTGCAGGAGAACCTATGGAAGCCCTGGGTTGTCATTCAAACTCAAAATATGCTTACTAGCTACCTCTAATCTGGGCTATTGTAAAAAAACAAAACATGGCAGCCCCCATAGGGGAAGACAACCTCCTGGTGAGAATACGCATCAAAGGTACATTGTTTGATATGGTGACATCTATTGATGTAGTTTCATGTTCTCTCCACCACCTCACCCTTCCCTTTCTAGTATGCAGGATAACCTATGGTAGCCCCAGTTGTCAATAAAGCTCAAAAGATGTTTAGTACGTCCCCACCTTTAACAGGAAAAAAAGAATAAATGCATGGGTTTTTAGAATAAAAGAAATGCATAAACTGAGGTGTGGGACTGAATGGTGGACTGAATGGTGGTATTGGGATTTCATCATACCTGCACTTATTGAGCACATAGTTCATTTGAATAACCAGTATTTCTAATGTAAGAATAGGGTCTTAATTGATACTTCATCAACACAAATATCTTTTTTGTGTGTGTGTGTGTGTATGAAGTGTAAGTGCTGGCCGGGTTTCCATCTGAAGGATGATGGGAAGACCTGCGTGGATATAGACGAATGCTCCACCACCCTCCCCTGCAGCCAACGCTGCATCAACACTTATGGCTCCTTCAAGTGCCTGTGTGTGGATGGATATGAAGCCCTGGAGCGCAATCCCAATACGTGCAAGGCTCTGTCAGGTCAGCCCGATATTTTTTTTCCCCCAGCTCCCTTTGATTTCAACCTCTTTGTGCAGGATTTTCAAGTCTCATTTGACCTCTAATCCCACGTGTCCTTCATTTCAGCCGAGGAGCCGTTTCTCATTATGGCCGACCACCACGAGATTCGGAAGCTGAGCGTGGACGGCTCAAATTACACCATCTTGAAACAGGTAGGTCATACCTGTATCATTATGGAAGCGGTATAATTTTCACAGGCAGGCACATTGTTATGAGACTGAAAAAAAGCTCAGAGGCACCGGCTGGCTGTCAATCAAACATCAACCATGTCCTCTTCCCACATACCTTGACTACCATTTCAGTTCAACACAGGGCAAAGTGTGCTTATCCTTGCTTCCTTTCTTGTAACTTATGTAAAAACACATATTCAGTTGTAGTGGGGTCATGCTTACCCACTAATCATTCACCTCACTATTCCACTCAACATAATACAGGAAATAGGATGACTTCTTTTATGTTTTGTACATAACCCACCTGCAAACCTATCGCCTTGTATTACTGAAATAATAAATTGTTATCTGAAGAAAGACTTACCTTTTTGTTTGATGCTCAAGGATACATTTGATCTTTCTATTATATAAAAACAAACCAATCTTTCTCAAGTGTTTTTTTTTCAGTCTCTCCAAACATGACTACCTTGATCCTCTGATATATTCACATATATTCATGAATACTGCACTTCATTTTAATGAAACATAAAGACATTAACAAGCATTAAAGGTGCAGTGTGTACGATTTCGGTCATTCTCGTCACTTCTGAAAATATTACAAAACAATTACGTACAGACATTGTCATGAATTTATAATCACCTGAATGTATTGTTTTTCCCCCATTACCCTTGAATGAGCCCATTAACGTATATTCTCATGAGGAGCGGGTCCTTTCCGTTGGGGCCGCCATGTTTTGACACTAGCACAGAGTGGGCAGTTTTAATGACAACTGAGGTCTTACCACAGGTTCTCCTGCAGGCTCAGAAGGGTGAGGGTGAGCTGATGGATACAACATGCTACTTCACCTCTCACCTCTAGTCACCAAATCTTATACACTGCAGCTTTAAAACAGCTTACATATATGCCGTCGGACTCCACAGTCAGGCAAGTTATGAATTAAACCTGAGAAATGACTCACACTCCATAAAACATCTGTAATGCATTGTTCTGTTTTAAATGACAAATGTAATGGTGTTGCCACATGATGTAGCCACCATCACCATATGGACAGAAGAACATTGCCTTTCTGACTGGCAGACACGGGAATCACCCCATTGAGGCCCACATAAAAAAGAAGCTTATTTCAATTATTCCTGGGTCTCATCACAGCTGCTCCAGGCGGCACTCCAATGCGACCAATGATTATTATAAACGTTGGGCCGTGATTCACTGTAAATCAAGCAACGTGTCCTGAAGTCTGCTCTTTCAGTCGTATTAACCTCTTTAGTAGATGGAGCTGGGTTGTCTGTACATCCACTCACTGCTTTCCACCTACAGCATGGTGACCTCAGATCACCTCAGCTCTCCATTAGCACCCCTTTCTACAGTATATGTCCTTGACATTATTTGGATATCAAGCGACCTTATCATTTTCTTTATGCTCTTTGCGTAAATGTGTCCTCTACAAACACGAGTGACTCACATCACTGCCTGTCCAACACGATGAAATGTACTCTTTGTGTGTTCCAGAGCAACTCTACTTATATGTTCTCCTTGAAAGTTAGAATCATGAAGTTTTACTTCGAGCAGAGTTATTCATTACCTCATTTGAACTTGCTCGTCTTGTGCTGAAGCTCTTTGCCTACTTCAGAATTGTCAGTTCAACAATGTACCGACATATTTGAGTGTTTGTACACTGGACACTGTGCAGAACAGTGTAAAGTTGGATTTTTGGAAAAAAATGGTGTTATGAAATAAAAGAGAATTTGCTATATTTCATGCATAAGTTTGAATTTACATTACTGCTGTTATTCGTTTATACTACTTCAAGTTTCCTAGTTTGAATGAGAAAAACTCTGCAATTCAGCAATAGGCCTATAATTGTATTTTTTATTTGACAATTTGCTAAATTAATCACCACTGGCCATGACAAATGGGAAACCTGTATCGGCCTAGATAGATGAAATTAATTGAATAAAGGTGCTGTTTGGAACATTTAGTCCATGCACATGCTCACAACCCTGCTGGTGCACTATGAGCATTCACATACAAGCATGATATGTCACTTTCGACACGTCATGGACTCAAACGTAGTTACCTATATGCAGCTGAATTGAAGGCATCTCTGTAATATTTTACATCCCCAAAAACTGCTCATGACTGGACCAATTATTGAAAAAAGTGTTAAATTACCAACCGTGATCATCTGAAAATGTCAGGTTTAAGTGGAAACACATCTTTTTCTCTCGGTATAGATGCAGTAAAACATAATTATTATGGCTTTAACGTTACACACAGACACCAATAAAAGGTTTTAATGCTGATAGAGCAGCTTTGCAGACCACTGCTGTAGGTGTAGGCATATCAAATGTATCATGCAGCTGAGTTGCATAAAATTCAACTCTATTCAATTCAAAAAGAGTACACACAAAATGGGAAGCCATTAAAATGAATGGTTTGTGGGATATGCTTTGCACATGCAGACAGTGGAATTGGTTCCTGGCTATTACTAGTACTACAACTACAAATACTACTCCACCTGCTACCGCTGCTACTTCTTCTATTTATACCAATCTGCTCAGTAGACTGGGTGGATTTCATAATTCAAGTACATTTATGTTGCACAATTACGTAGTATCCTGATTGCTGAGAAATTATTTCATACCAATGTTCTTCACATAGTTGATTGTATGATTGATTGCTCGGTTAAGGAACTGAAAAGAAAACATACAGCCGCCCCGGATCAGAGTGGCTCACAGGTTTTTTTTTTTCTTTGCCACTGATGTTTACGATGGGAAGTGGTTCCCCCAGGACACTTTGGTGCCCGTCTGTGAGGGTGTTGATGATCTGATGAAGACGTCTCATTTGGTCTGTGAGATTATCTGACACCCTCTCTCGGCACCCAGAGTGTCGAACAGCGCGGGGAGGTGGGGGGGGGGGCACTTTGGCACTTTGTTTGGTGAGTGGCTCTGTCTGACTGACAGTGGGGTCCTGTGAGCATGTCAGAGAAGTGAAGGCGGCTCACTCTTTCCGCTTTGATAGGACCTCGCCACGCTTTTCACCAGCCCTTCAAATGCGCTCTAATAGTGGGAAGCAGTGGAGACTGTGGGGAGACCCACGTGGATCGATACTGTGCTAGAGGAGTAAATATCACATCACACACAGACACTGTAGCCGAAGGTTGAGCTTCTTTTTTATTTATTTTTTCAGCCTGCAGGTTTTCTGCACCGGTGGGTTTCTTACATTAATAGAATTTAGAATGAATCATCAGGCCTTCTGATATCAGCACACCATTATGTGTGCTACAATAAAAAAAATGTCATTTCATTTAACAACCACTTATTCACAGGTGTGGGTCACAGGGCATTATTTTACCAGTACACATTAAGCCACTCATAAGGCTTTCACACTGGCAGTGTCCCGGTTTGAATGCTGGCCTGTTGGCAAGAAAGCACAAAGGTTCTCATGGAGCCGGAGCCGGAACCAGAACCATGCCGGTTCCCTGCCAGTGTGAAAGTCCTATCAGGGCATCAGTGTCAGGGCCAGTAACACCACTGCAGGGTTTGAGTGGGATCAAACCAGCAACCTTTGCTTCCAGTGGCAACTGCTCTAACCACTGAGCCACTGCTGCCCTATACAATAAAAAATATAAACAAAACATGAATAATGATATGTACACTACACCACGGAAATGTAGTTGGTATTCACTGATTTCTACCCCACGTACCACTGGGGCAGCTGTTGGCTGAGGAGGTTAGACGTCTTGTCCTCCGACCAGAAGCTGGGGGGTTCAGTTCCTGCCTCCCCGTTCCGTATGCTGAGTCCCTCGGCAATACATACAAAATGCTACAAGTATGAATGTTTGTGTGAATAGGTGAATGTAAACTGTCTAGAAATAAATACAGACCCGTTACCATTTATTTGCAGAGTCCATTTCAATGCTATTAAACACTGCTGCTGCTGATTCATCATGCTGAGTCATTTGTCCCGATGCAACATGAATCATCACATATTAGCTGACCATAGGCTGACAGAGGCAACCCAACAAGTCACAAACATATGAATTCTAACACGCACTATAATGCTGTATGTGTGGGGGGGGCGGTCCTCTTTGTTTTCCTAATGGGAATGTGAAGAACTTTTTCTAATTTTAATGATAAATAAAATGTTTCATGATGTTTTCTTTTTTGTGTTCTCAGGGCCTCAACAACATCATTCACATTGACTTTGACTACAAGAAGGAATTCATATACTGGGTGGACTCCACCAGGCCCAGTGGTCGGAAAATCAACAGAATGCGACTCAACGGGAGTGACCTGAAGGTACAACAGGATTCAATGGCTTTGTCTCTGTGCCATGTGTGCAAGTGCCTTGGGCTGGTTTACCCAAGATTCATTGCATTCACTTTATTTACCTGCAGCTTACATTGAAAAGACTTGTTTTTCTTATTTTATTGAATTCATTCATTTACATCATCAAGATGAAGTTATATTCCAACTTTTTGATGTGATTCATTTATACATTGGTTACGTTGCTGGTTGCCCTTTGACCCTTTCAGGTGCAACATAATGGCTTTTTGTGTCAGTAGGTGATATTCTTTATGTCTGACACCCATGAATGTGCATTTGTGATGATGGGAATATCATTAGTGGTTTTCAGCTATATACAATAGGCATAATGATGCCGTTGTGCTTGAAGGAGTGACTTGGTCATGGGATCAGAGCAGAATACCTGATGAGCCTTCATCCTACATCTCATTAGCAGCTGGTGCGTGTGTGTGTGTGTGTGTGTGGGGGGGCATTTAGCTCATTCAGCTCAATTACTTTCACACTCTGTTTGAACGTGTGCCCAGTGAAGCAAGAGGACAAACCGTCGGAGACACAGAGCGGCACCACTCTCACATTCGGTTCATTTAAAGAGTCACACACAAACTTAAATAACCTTGCCATATTAGTAAGAACAGCCTGGGGGATCGAGAAGTATCTATTTATTTGAACAGGAAAGGGAGTCGTTGATTTCTGTAACTTGGGTAGATTTAGATTTCACTGGATTTGTTTAGTCTATTTTCCAGTTGCATTGTTTGTGATACAGTAGCTGCGTGTCCCAATTCAGGGGATGCTTCCTTTGGACGACATAGTCAACACAACCCACTGGGGAAGCATGTCTTTCTGGGCTGTGTAGACTCTGCAGGGAAAAGCCAAATTACTAGACAGAGGATGATTGGTGTCACATGATCACTGTACCCTAATTGCTGTTGCCTAGCAACCGCACTTAAATTTGGGATGACATCACATTACCTGTGTGAATTCATTTAACAAATTTGTTTGTTTGTTTGTTGTAAATAGTGGTTGAATTGAAATGGATAGATACACAATGTTTGGACGTATTGTTTCCTACATTTAATTCACATCTACTTTTAAGAAATGCAATGTAATGAATCATGGGATACATACACATACACTTGAATGATGGGTTGAGTTTTGGCGCTATATAGGTGAATAGCTGTACATTTCATTTCCACTATAATTGAGCTTATAATTGAGCTTCTCTGATGCAGATTCTACAGCATTCAAAAGTGAACTATGTGTCCCATCTTTTGCACCAGGCTGTCATCGAGTATCTGTTGATATGGTGACAAAAATTGTTTGTTATTTTTTTTATGTGGAAACACACACACACACACCCACATATATTACAGTTCTGTATTAGTTTGATTTTAGATATTCGAGGGACAAAGAGTCTTGTGTCAGCCCAAGGTGAAAAACAAACAAAACCAGAGCCCTGCCTCATCATAGATCTCATTGATACTCCCTGAATAATAGTCTTTATTTATTTATTTATTTATTATTTCATGAGGCATATTCAGAGGCGGACCTTGCTTGTGTTATCCTTCAGTTCAACATGACAAGATCTTTTTGATCAATACAATGAGATCCTATGGATACAATGAACCAGAGGGATTTTGTCTAATCAGGAGCGGCTTTTTTTCTTCTTTTTTTTAATCACTTGCTAACTTTGATTTAAATCACTCCCTGAGGGACGGTACGCTCTTTTGGAGTGACTACATATATTCCTGTGAGCACTGACAGAGAAAGCCTCAAAGCAAAAGCATGCCTCTTAATGACAGATTGCATGTGTGCAGAGATTCTTTAGTTTATGGATTTATTTATTTATTTATGGAGGGATGTGTTTGAAGGCATGTGCTTTATATCCACCATCTGGCACAGTTATGAACAACTTTTGAAAAAGCCTTTATTATCTTAGGAATAGTATTCAGAATGTCTGTTCCTATATTTTTAAAGTGAAATGATATATTTCAACCTTGCACCAAATACACATACAATGTGATGAGATGCATAAAATGTAATGATTTAGAGTTATTCATTTTTTTGTTTAGACCAAAAAACACAACAAAAAGTTTTTGTTCTATTTACCTATTTACCTTTTATAGAGCAATGTATTTCTTTTTATGCAAAATATATTTGGTCCTGTTTAAAGACAGTTGAATTGAGTCAATCAAATAACTTGCGGCATAAACAGACAAGTTTATTGATTCATTTACATTTGCACATCATGATAATTAGTAAATGAAATGTGACCCTTTACATTGAACTTGTGTCATAATCTTGCACAGAAATGGACATTGTCAGCTACATAAAAGCACTAGAAATAACCAGTTGTAAGTAGATTGAGTTGGCGATACAGCTCAGGCTTTGTTTAAAGGCACAGTGTGTAGGATTTAGTTCCATCATGGAGGGAAATTGCACGATATGGCTAAATATGTTAAGTTAATATGGTCATGCAACATGGCCATCTGGTCTTGATTTAAATATAAAGGGCTCATTCAAGACCAATGAAAACAACAATTCATAACTTCAGGTAACTCTAGACTGAAAAAAAAAGCATCACCATGAACACTGCATGTTCTGTGTCCATGTGTTGACCTTTAAAACAGACCAGGCAACACGTTAAGTATTCAGTTTTGCATATTCCCATAATCAAATCATTCTTTTGCAAAATGGAGAAAAAAAATCAGACAGCAATTTGACCTTTTTCAACTCCATGCATTTCACTGTAATATCAGCCTCTAATTTTTACCAATGCCATTTCCTCTCAAATATGAGATTTATCTATTAATGTCTGCATTACCCCTACGTACGGCACTGCCTACCCCTCCTGGAGGATCGAATTGATTCAATTTTCTACATTACACAAGATCACAACAGACGTCATTGAAGGTTACTTTCCTATAGGTCTCCAACTTGTTTTTTGATGAAATCAACTATAAAACTTAGCTTATTTATGTTATTTACACATCAGCATGTCATTTCTGTCTCCTCTCCTCTGCTCCCTGTCTCTCTGACAGCGGAGCAACCCGACGCGCATACACACACATGCACGCACGCACACACACACTCACACACACGCACACACACACGTAAGCACGTACGAGCACACTTGTTCACGTGAACACTCTCCCACCAGCGGACTGAGAGCGTGCGTCCAAAATGAGTTCCGTTCTAATGATGATTGTTGTCATTAAAAGAGACTCATGGCTGTCATGATTCCTCTAAGTGTTTGTGTCGGTGTCCGTCTGCCTCCTCCGCCCCCTCTGTGCGTGTCCCCTCCATGTGCGTGCGGGAGCTTGCGCGCCCCCACAAAGCTGTAAACCTAAGGGAAACACTGAATGTTGAGGATCATAGAAAGGCCTGATACTTTTGAGAAATGCACCAACATGCACAATCCAAAATGTCCATTAAAAAAAATAAAGCATCTATTCTAACATTGTTCTATGTATGTGATACGTTAAGAGAGATACATGTCATCCTCTGATGTGTCAGGTCCATTAATGATCACCCAGCTGTTCCCTGTGGCAGAAGAAATGCAACTCCGGCAATTTCCATGGCAACACAAGTATTTCACATCTTGCACAAAACCATGGCGCTCATTTCATGGGTGTACTGTTTAGTTCTGGATGTTGGTAAGACTGTGTGCAATTTTGATTTTAGATGCATCATGCAAACAAAAGTCCAGTATTTTGTTTGAGGGACATAAATTGTTTGTGAGTGCCCCAGATCTATTTTTATATTTCCCTGAATTCAAATAAGTTCCCCTGTCTGACAGAAGAACAACTGCTGGTTCTTTTAAACATACATCAGCGAAATGGACTGACATCCTCAAAGCCTGATTTTCCCTCTGTCTACCTTTTCAGATAGTCCACAGAACAGCAGTGCCCAGTGCCTTGGCCGTGGATTGGATTGGGAAAAATCTGTACTGGTGCGACGTGGAGAGGAAAACGCTGGAGGTGTCGAAATCCAACGGGCTCTACCCAACCATTCTCATCAGCTCCGGTCTCAAGAACCCCACGGATCTTGCTCTGGATCCCCAGACAGGGTAAGCATCTAAATCTCACCCCAGTGTCTCCTTTTTCTCACTGACGGGGAACAGCGATGGAATTCTTAGTTTCAGACTCATAGCCTGGAAGCTGCTGCTGCTCTTTGAGAAAGTACCTCCATTTACTCTGGTTGTCCTGCCTGAACTGTTCTCCTCTGTAGGTATGTGTTCTGGGTGGACTGCTGCGAACCCCCCCACATCGGACGCATTGGCATGGACGGTCGAGGACAAACCATTATCATTGACACAGAGATCTATAGCCCCACCGCTCTCACTATCGATTACACCAACAAAAAGCTTTACTGGGCAGACGACAACCACATCCTGTTTACCAATATGGACGGTACCCAAAGACGCAAAGGTGAGACTTGAGTATTGTGTATGTATCTGCCAAGGAAGGTGTTTGACATCTCGCCCTCAGTTTCACTTTTATGCTTTAGTCATTTAGTCCTCTGAGCATGGAGGAAATCCTATGGTGGGTTTCATTTGTCTGTCTATTTTACCACTGGAAAAACATGGCAACCTCCGTAGAAAGGACCCCTCCTCGTGTACATATACATTGATGGGCTCATTGAAGAGTAATGGAGAAAAATAAAACATTCAGATGCTTATAGATTCATGGAACTGTAATTGTTTCGTAATATTTTTAGAAGGGAAAAAAAATGAACAAAATATCACACACTGCACCTTTAAGTATGCAAGGTGATTTTTTTTATTTTAAGGACAAAAGACTAATTTATTAACTTAAAAGGAGTCGTCAGTT
This sequence comes from Chascanopsetta lugubris, assembly GCA_016785325.1. Taxonomy (NCBI): domain Eukaryota; kingdom Metazoa; phylum Chordata; class Actinopteri; order Pleuronectiformes; family Bothidae; genus Chascanopsetta; species Chascanopsetta lugubris. Next base: position 53,490 of record JAFBJT010093822.1, read on the forward strand.
TAATAGTGCCTCAAGATCTTTTAACTTTGACATTGGCAAAAATATCAAAACAATAAGTCATTGGTAAATTTTGGGAATGGATGTGTTGTGGTAATGACGAAAATGTTTATGAAGTTTAATCATACCACTTCAAATCTAGATTTAATTCTAAACCAAGGGTCATAGATGGGCCACATTGAATACAGAGAGGCCAAATAAACAATTCCCAAATCACTGATGTCTAAGTATTTCATATTTTTACCATTATGTCCTGTACTAAAGGTACAGCGTGTAAGATTTGGTGACATCCACAGGTGGAGTTGCATTTCTTCAATTCTTTCCAACAATTCACTCTTCCCATGGAAGCATGCAGGATAATCTATAGTAGCCCTGGGTTGTTATCACAGGTCAAAAGATGCTTAGTATGTCCAATCATAAAAACATGGCTAGAACCTTGCCTCTTGTAAATTTAGATTAAAGGTCATATTCAAGCTGAATTTTACACAAGTCATACTTTGAGGTGATTATACATTCATAAAATGATCTGTATATAATTGTTTTGTAATTATATTTCCACAGATATAGTGACACAAACGTACACATTGCACCTTTAAATATATAGATGTTTTTTGTAATTATAATTCATAGTTCATATACTGTTTATGCTCCAAATAGGTTCAGAAAATAAAAATTCTTAACAAATCGGTTTGTCGGTGACAAATTGTATTTAAGTTAGGCAGACTACTAACAGGACAAGGGCACCTCAGCCCCGCCCCCCATGCAATATGATTAAAGTTTTTTGTCCATTTTCAGTGTCCTACGATCACATCCAAGGAGTGATGGCCCTGACTCTGTTCGAGGACTTTGTCTACTGGACGGATGGGAAGTCAAAATCACTGCGGCGCGCTCACAAGTCCACCGGCGCTCAAGGGATGGAGCTCCTTAATTCTTGGCAAGCCATCAAATCCATCAAGGTCTACCACTCCCTGCGTCAGCCCGAAGGTATCGAGTCCATCTGCCGCGCACATGCCCGGTCCACCCTCCCATGCAGAGAGGGGTGGTCACGGGCCTCCGGTGTACTTTAAAGCAGGAAATGGTTTGTGTAATCCACTCTGATCTCACTTCATGTGCCTCTGTCCCTCCTCTGTACAGTGCCCAAGCATCAGTGTCAGATTGCAAATGGAGGATGCAGCCACCTGTGTCTCCTGTCCCCTGGTGGAGAACACAGATGTGCCTGTCCTACTAATTTTTACCTGGCTGCCGACAACAAGACGTGCCTCTCCAACTGCACCTCCAGTCAGGTCAGCTGCGCGTCTCCACTTCCCTGCATCTGAATTCATTTTGACCATGTTCTTGCATTTTTGCTCTGATCGCTGCCTCTGCCCTGAAGGCAAGCGCCCTGTAGTTGAGGAACTGTTTGTGTATTGACCGATTTGGCTTTGAAATACATTTCGGGGGTTATTCACGTTTTTATCCATCTATTCTTCATTGATTTGTCTTTTTTTCAATCATTCCTCTGTGTTAATTTCCTGTGGAACGAATAGTTTCGCTGTGGGACAGATGAGTGTATTCCTTTCTGGTGGAAGTGTGACACCGTGGATGACTGTGGGGACGGATCTGACGAACCCACTGACTGTCGTGAGTGCCATTCAATTCCAGGGCTGTCTCCCACATCCATGATGAATAATGCTCAGCTCTTCTGCATTAATGTACTGTCTCGTCATTACTTTAACTTTGTTGAACTGGTGTTTGATTTTCTTCACAACAGCGGAATTCAAATGTCAGCCCGGGCGGTTTCAGTGCGGCACTGGACTCTGCGCTCTCCCTCCCTTCATCTGTGATGGAGAGAACGACTGTGGAGACAACTCTGATGAAGCAAACTGTGGTAAGGACCGAATTTCTGGTTTAGGTTTTGTATCTTTCAATGTTAGCTACTGTTTGGACCTCTGTGGTACTGTTGAATACTAAGATATTTATATAACTCCATTTGAGTGGAAACAAAAATCAATTCAAATGTATGAGTATTTTTGTCCATTTCTGTGTCAAGAAAAATTCTTGTCACAGCCTTTGTATTTATGATCATAGTAAAGCTTTATTGTCATTGCACAGCAGTTACAACGGAACTTTGTTTGACAGCAATCTCTTTTTTTTTCTTGGCAGCTGTATATCGAATAAAAAATATATTACAAATATTATTTTATAAAATTGTATTTAATATCCATCAGCGATATAAACATACCAAACATAAATTTGATATTTATAAACATGCCTATGAAGGTTCTCAGTCTTCCAGGTCATGATATCAAATTAAGTGTACATATATAGGTAACTGGACTTGATCGAGTTGGGTGAAAATGTTTCATAATAATAGGCTTCATCAGTTCTGTCTAACTAAGGGGGAGGCACATGTACAGTATTTAACACAAAGAGTGTCTGTGCAGAGTCGTTACGTAGAAAACAATCAGTGTCGATATGTAAAGTAGATGGGCTCCCACTCACTGGTTGGTTGGTCATTGGGATCAACGTGTGAAAGGCTGTTCTCTCCATGTTTTTGTTTGTAGACATTTCCATTGTATAGGAAATAGGTGGTTGTCAGGCAGACGTCTAGCAGTGAACAGATGTGGTCTGGAAATAGGGTGGTCCTGTTGTGAATGGTGCTGTTCTGTAAGAGATGTTTCCTTGCGATACATATAAAAAGTGAGGTTACATCGTAGGGCATCATGGTGTCATCTGCGTGTAGTTTGATCTAAATGAGCCCCTCTGGAAGGTGAAATATCTTCACCCAACTCAATCAAGTCCAGTTGCCTATGTACACTTTGTACTTTGTATGAATTTGTAAACAAAAGATAATTATTCGTTATTATCCTATATCATATTTTTACAGACATACCCCAACAGCTATGTTACCACAATAACTGTTAGATAAAGATATTACTGCTTTCAAGTGATTAAAAATGAATATAATTATTCACATGCTGTGTGATTAATTTATCTAAATTAATCAGATAGAGCAGATGAGTATGTGTTTGCTTTTGGAGTATTTAAGAATGGAAATTAAAATAATTGTTCTCGAGTTCCAACTGGGCATTTTGTTAAGTTGGAAATGTTCCATATTTGGATCAAAGCCAGGTCTTCTTGTCACCACCGGGTTCAAAGGGTTTGTTGCTGATATTTTTCATGATTCATTATTCAAAATTAACATAACATTGGTATGGACGTATAGTATGGCTGTCTAGTCCTGACTCCACAGATGTTTCAAAATGAATGCTTTGCTTTGTTTCGACTTGAAGCGTTCTCATCAATTCCACCTCCCTGTGCTGCCGCACATTCTCTCTTCCAGAGACGTACATCTGTCTGTCAGGCCAGTTCAAGTGCACCAGGAAACAGAAGTGCATCCCTCTTAACCTTCGCTGCAACGGTCAGGATGACTGTGGTGATGGAGAGGATGAGACTGACTGCCGTAAGACTGTGCACCATTACTACCAGAATGTCTTGCTCCTGCAGAGGAGGGTCTAAAAAAATATTCACACAATCCCGATTATATTATTTTTAAAGGTGCAGTGTGTAAGACTTCAGTCACTTTTATCACTTCTTAAAATTATTACAGAACAACTACATATGGACATTTTAATTCATTTATAATCACCTAAATCATTTATCTTTATCCATTCCCCATTAAATGAAGCCACTAATGCATATTTACATGAGGAGCAGGTCCTCTCTAAGGGGGGCCGCCATATTTTTACAGAAGCCCAGAGTGGATGTACTAAACTTCTTCTGTGGGTGAGGTGATGGATACAACATGCAACTTCACCTCTAGATATCACCAAATCTTACACACTGCACCTTTAATGGTTTCTATATTTTACTGTCTGTGACGCCTTGCACGTGACACTCTCCTTATTAGGCATTCCAGTGGCAACCCTTGTCATAGCTGGCGCCTGTGAAAAGGGGATTAGATATTGAATCACACAGAGGACAAGAGCAGATTTTCTCTGCCATGATGTAACTCATCAGAATGTCACACCCCCCATTCAAGCCTTTCAGACGGCTGCATTTGTCTTGCATGTGATTGCAGGAGGAATGAGAGAAAGTCGGGCATGAGACAATGCGAGAAAGTCAGGAAGAGAGGAAGAAAGAGACTTTAAAAAAGAGCTTTAATTAAAGGGAGGCTAATTACTTCACCTCTTTTTACACTTCCAGCGTGATTGGATGTGGTGTTGAATTTACTTTTGTAATGAACCTTGCGCTGAAATGACACCCCTGTCTGAAACAATGTGAGGATTTATAACAGGCAACTATTACAACCTGGCTGTGATTGCTTTGAAGGTGCAGTGTGTAAGATTTCAGTCATTTTTCTCACCTCTAAAAATTAGACTAAACTATTTCAAATGGACATTTTAATGATTGTATTTACAATTTATTATAATGATCTATTCATTACATAAATGTTTTACTTTTTGGTGACGATATAGAGGTGAAGTTGCATGTTGTATTCCTCACCTCACCCTCGCCCTTCTGAGCATGCAGGAGAACCTATGGTAAACAAATGAAAATATACAGGTTTAATACAAAGGTAAAGTATGTAGGATTTGGTGACATCTCGGGGTGAAGTTACCTAGACTTAAGTTAAGACCCAAAAGATGTTAAATACATCTACTTTTACTGCTGTAAAAACATGACAGCCTCCATAGAGAGGACCCCCCTCCTCATGTAAATATTCATTAATGGCCTCATTTTAGGGTTATGGGAGGAATAGGTGATGATAAATTGATGAAAATGTAATTGTTTTGTTGTGTTTTTAGAAGTGACAAAAATGACAGAAATGTTAAACACTGCACCGTTAATGGATTTATAATTACAAAAATGTTTTACGGGGGCCGCCATGGTTTTGCAGTAGCCTAGAGTGGACTTACTAATCATCCTCTGAGTTTTAATGATAACTGTGGGCCACCATAGGTTTTCCTGCATTCTCAGAAGAGTAAGTGTGAGGTGATGGATACAACATGCAATTTCACCACTAGATGTCACCAAATCGTACACACTGCACCTTTAAAGCTGAAAAAGGTAGCACTTACACAGTGTTTCCTTTATCTCAATAGTTTTCTTTTTCTATGTGCTGAAAATGTTCAGGCTATTTCTGCCCATCCACATTTCCTCCTGCATACGTGGTGATGCGGCTCACATTCCTCTCCCCCCCGCCGCCGCCCCGCCCCCTCACCACCTGTCTGTGTGCCTTGCAGCTGACAGCACCTGCTCCCCGGACCAGTTCCAGTGCAAGGCCTCCATGCACTGCATCTCCAAACTCTGGGTTTGCGATGAGGACCCCGACTGTGCCGACGGGTCAGACGAGGCTAATTGCGGTGAGTTGTGGAAACCCACTTAATCATAAATCACGCCACTCCACTTCCTCTTCTCATTAAGGGCAGACAGACAAAATTGATTTAATCTGCATTTGTTTTCAACTCGCCTTGACTCTTCTCTCACTTAGAACTTTTATTTGTTCTCATCCACCTGTTTTATTCTGGCAAAGGGGGTGCTACGAAGGACAACTTCCTCACCTTCATCAATAAATCTGAACACCGCCTGACATTTTAGTTTTTTAAAACACACAGTCACATTTGAGGTTTCGGTCAGATCCATTTAATAACCTTGGGAGCGTTTCCTACCTCAACATAGAAAAAGAAACAAATTCAAAACATAGCACTTCAGAGGATTAAAATGCTGCAAGGCCATGTGAATACATTCATTCCTGTTAAAATAGGGAGTTGGATCATCTTCATTGTCCTGTTTCAGAGGGGATAATCTCCATGAACTACTTTTTATCCCTCTTCAGTCTCTAATGCGAGCTGTAGACCTCTGTTGGCTATTGCATGAGAATGTTATATTGTTGGCTGGTTTTTGAATGATGATTTGGCTTTAAACCCTAAAATGTGAAAAATAAGCCTGGACTTGGAGTTGAATTAGTTTCAACATGAGAAAACAAGCTTTCAAACAGTGCTTGATTTGTAAATTCTGTTCCAATTCTTCTGCACTTTAACTAGTCAAAAATGTATCGATTACTATCCAATTGCATTTTATTGATTGTATTTTTGTCTGAGAGCATGCATTACTTCTTATGATGTGCGCCGTTTGCCTACCTGCCAAGGTCACCCTTGAAAACAAGATCTAGATCTCACTGGGTCTTTTATACGGTTAAGTAAATAAAATTTAGAAAAAAGTAAATCAATAAAATGAGTTGAAGCCGCTCTGGCTGCACAACATGCAGGTATGACTCTGACAGTGTATTGAGTTCCGCTAACATATTCATGGTGTAGCCAGTTGAAGCAGTGGAATGTCTTGGCTCTTGCCAACAAATCCAAGATAACCAACAATGCTGCTCGTGCTTTGTATTTGTTGTCCCTCCTTCACTTCTACATGTGCACAACATGTATGTGAATACGAAACACTCAGGACCTTCTCAGGTGCTATTTATATGCCTTTAGTCCCAACCCTCTGTTTCTGGGTTGAAGATGGTGCCAGCCGCCTGTCACTCACTGTGGTGAGCTGTCTGTCTTCAGATGACATATGCTATTATGAAGATGTAAATTCACCATCGGAAAATACTATGTTTTCCTGTTATTCAGGGAGTCCGTTTTTTTTTTACAAGGACATGGAATGATAGCGGAGCGGCTCGAACAATGGAACTTTTATGTGCCCACATCTGTGCATGTGTAATGGATGAGTGTGCATGTGAGGTGATGCGTGACGAGTATATGCACATCACCACCACCACCGCCACCACTGCAGCCCATAAACACTCCGCCATAATGTGTGTGTGTGTGTGTGTGTGTGTGTGTGTGTGTGTCTGCAAGGTGCTGTTTCCTCTTTGATGTGAGACTGTTGTCTATGTCATTGTCTTTGAATGTCATTACTGAGACATTTAGACTTTAATGTTTGATGGTTCACATCTTTCAGTGATTATAATAATGTGCTTTTGTTGTTTTGCCGCTGCTTTAATGTCTATTACCTGGGATAGACCCTGATGTAATACCGAGTCGGTGTTTATCGCTCTTTGTCTGTTTGACTCCTGCCCCTCACATCGCATTTTCTCCAGTGCTCATCAGCGATGACCAATTATTCATCCTCTAAATTTTCCTTCAGTGCATGAAGATATTTCACTTTGAATTACCTCACAGTGTTTAAAGAACTTTTGCTTGTTAGCGCCATAATGAGCTCTGACTAAAGGGAGGAAATATTGCCTTTCCCCCGTGTCACATCCCTCATGCGGCGTAAGTGACTGAGCCGCTACCTAATGAATTGCAGCCTTGTGTCCTCGGCTGCTGCTGCTACCGCTGCTGCTGCTGCTGCTGCTGAACTCAGCTCTGCTCTGCCTCCTGATACTCTCTCCTCCTGCTGTCATGTTGGGATGAGATCCAGGCAGAATCTGCCACCATCTCCTTTTTGACATATCCCTTCCGTAACTGATAACAGCATTACCTTAGCCATTATCCCTGATGTTATCTGCTCAGGAACCTCTTTTTAAATGGAGGCTCTCCATTTGACTTTGACAGTCCATATTCAGGAAGTATCGCTGGAGCAAGTGTGAACATTCCGTTGATTCCGACAGCATTTGTTCTTGGCAAATAAGCCATGCGTGAACTTTGCAGTCAAATTAGTTGGAAGCTCTGCTGTTTTAAATGTTCAGTGTGTAAGATTTCGGTCATTTTTGTCGCAAAAAAATGCAACAAACAATGACATACTGACATTTTCATAATCATCTAAATGTATTATTTTTTCCTTTTACTCTGAAATGAGCCCATTAATATATATTTATATGAGGAGTGGGTCCACTCTACGGGGGCCGCCATGTTTTATCAGTGGACATACTAAACATATTGTCAGTTTTAATGACAACTGAGGGCTATCATAGGTTCTCCGGCATGCAAGGGTAAGGGTGAGGTAATGGATACATCATGCAAGTTACTAGTAGATATCACCAGATCTTACAAACTGGACCTTTAAAAGTATAGTGTAAGTTTTCAGTCATTTTTGTCTTTTCTAAAAATACAACAACACAGTTACATACGGGCATTTTAATGAATTTCTTATCACCTAAATATTTTTTTTTTCCATTACCCTTAAATTAGCCTATTAATATATGTCTACATGAGTAGGGGGACCTCTCAACGATGGCCGCCATGTTTTTACAGTTGCCCAGAGTGAACGTACTAAACATCTTTAAAACAAGTTTTAATAACAACTGAAGTCTACCATAGGTTACCCTGCATGCTCAGATGGGTGAGGGAAGTTACCAGTAGATGTCACTAAACCTTACACACTGCACCTTTGATATTGTAGATAGCAAGGATAATTTACCGATAAATATTAAAAAATATATTATCCAATTATTGTATGTAATATCTAAATGTTCTAAAATATATCTCACTGTATTTTTATTCCCTCTTACCATCTGAAAATCTCTACAGTTGTGTTCTCCCTTGCAGTGACAACTGTGGCTGACAGGTTTGAAACTTGTCACCTCACCTCTAACTGTTAGGTGAGGTGTCTCTCCCTGGAAATTCCAAAAAAAAAAGAAAAACACTTTATGTCAAGTGTCAGGGAATGGGTATAACACATGGCAACCACAATCACACGTACAGCATATCAATTAACCTGCTTAAGCTAAATGATGCAGGTTGTCCTCAAAACATGAGACATGCCAGGCAGAGAGCAGCATATGGAGATAAACATCAAATAGTAAAGGTGCAGTATGTAATATTTTGGTCATTTTAGTTGCTTCTAAAAAGATCACAAAACAATTACATACTGATCACCCTTAATCACCTAACAATGTTTTTCCCATAACGAGCCCATCAATGTATATTTTCATGTGGACAACAATAAGTCTATCATATGTTCCCCTGTATGCTCAGAAGGGTGAGGATGAGATGATGGATACATCATGCAACTTCACCCTCCAGAGGTCACCAAATCTGACACACTGCACCTTTAACAGTTATTAGAAGGATAACATTACGTTTGTGAGCAGATTTCAACACTCAAACCAATTTCCTCTCTTATTCTGAAGGAGACAACATTGGAAATATCAGACCATCCATCCTCTCTTGATATTCCTCATTTCAAGAGAGCACACATGAGGTTCATTCTTCAAATGTTCTCAGATGTTTCCTCTCGCAAAAGTTCATTTTTGCCAACTTCCCGTCTTAAACTCTGAGACGCGAGCGTGATTGGTAGCACAGTCAGGTATTTCATCTTACGGTGCGTTAGCCTCTTGAGGACAAACTGTGTTTTGAACTCGGCGTCAGACTTGCTCAGTGAAAACCCTGAGGAAACCATGATTACACATAGAAAATGTGATAGCTCGCGCATGCCATTAATATTCATGCTCTTTGAAGCCATTTTCATCTTCGTGTTTGTTTGCTCCTGATGAAAAAGATGAAAAGACCTGCGGACCACATGAATTCCGCTGCGAGAATAACAACTGCATCCCCGACCACTGGAGGTGTGACAGCCAGAACGACTGCGGAGACAACTCAGATGAGGAGAACTGCAGTGAGTACACCGGCTGCTTCCTGTCAGCTCAGCCTCATACACACCACTGACGCCCTCTGCACACTTAGCAGAGACTTTGACTCCCCTGATCACACCTGACTGCCCCTCCCCCTCCCACCAACATCCTAACGAAGGGGTGGGCAATTATTTTGAAATGCAGATCATTTCTAGGGGCCCAGCACACTTTGTTATATCAAGACCGGTTGTTGTCATTCCATAAAATTATTGTTATTGTTTAAACATTTTTTTAAACAGTGCAGCTCGTTCTCGACTAGAATTCCCAGGTCTGCTCTAGCACCTCTCACACTCACACACACACCATCTGAGGTACTCCCCTCTCTCAAGTGAGCCTCTCCCAAGCTCATTATCTGAGAATAATGAGAGGCTCTCAATGTCATCTCTCCTCTGTAATTTACCAGCCCCACATTCCCTTTTGTTTGGAAATACATCATCACCTCTTAGAGGAAAACTTTTTATTTACTCCAAAAATGACACCTCATTAAAATCCTGTTTTACATTTGTGTGTGTGTGTGTGTGAGTAAATTACTCGCTTGTACATCATGTATGTGTTTTTGCTGAGTGTGCATCACACGTGTGATTTATCCCACGCCATATCCCCCCATACCTATTCATGTCACTTAAAATGCAAATAAAAGCCAGTCATGTGTTGGATAGTTGAGGATTAAGCAGGTGGACCAGCAGGCGGGACAGGGGCGGGCGCGGGGGGGGGGGGCCTACAAATCTTATCCCGCTACAGTGAGTGCCTGCCGGGGGAGCCTGTGTTGTGGGCACCCCCGAGTTTGCTAACAGTCCATGATAACAAGGGGAGGGGCCCGGGCTGGATGTGATGCAGCCGTTAAAGCTGCGTCCTAATATCGTCCCCGGGGAAAAGTCTGGCTCCAAACAGCAGAAACAGAGAGTTAGTTGCCCCTCGATTGTGAGAGCGGCACTGAATGTATTTACATCCTGATTATAGTAGTTCCCGGGTTCCCTCCACTTCTAATACAAAATGACTCTAATTAGCGAAAAGTCATGGTTTTGCCAATGCATTAGCATGTGATTGTAAACACGGAGCATTTGGCGAATAACTGTATCGGGGAGGGGGCGGGTGTGTGTTTGTTGTGGAAACATGTCAGATTTGTTTGTTTTGTGTGTATCTCTCTCTCTCTCTCGACTCAGAGCCAGTCACCTGTAACCACAAGGATTTTGCCTGCGCTAACGGAGACTGCATCTCCTCCCGCTTCCGCTGTGACGGCGACTACGACTGCCTGGATAATTCAGATGAGGCTAGTGTTTTCACATTTGTTTTCTTTTCAAAATCCAAACAAGAAAGTGTATAAACCCTTGAGAGCTCTACACGGATAAAGCACAGGAGTTTGCGAGGCACCGCTTTTCGAATGAATAACTTGAAAATGGAGGAACTGGGGAAAATCAAACATCAACGTATTCGACATTTTCTTGTGCGACACATTACCTTTTATCACCCTGAAGCCTCAGGATACTGTACTTAATTTAGTTTTCAGAAATTGTACACAATCATGAGGTAGGAACATTCTTAAAAGTACAGCCTATTTTCATTGACATTTTATGGTGAAATATATGAATGGGAATGTATAATGTAATATAATGGATTATTGTTGCTGTGTGTTTATGTACTGTATACACACACACACACACACGCACACACACACACACACACACACACACACACACACACCAAACAGGCATTATGACTATTCACAGGTAAAGTGAAAAACATTGGTTTTCTCTTCATAATCTTGGCACCTGATATATATTAGGTGACACATTTCCTGCAAGTTCCCTGCAGTGGTCAGTATCTATCAAAAGTGGTAAATTGGTGTTGGAGTGGGCTGCAACATGTGTCCAACAAGGGTAGATCTGCACAGATTAAGATCAATTATTTATATTAGCATACATTTGTATTTAAGCTGAAGGAATAAACTGACGAGTCCGAATCTGTGAATCGTTACATGTCACACATAAGTGTGAGTCTGCGCAGACCTTCACTCCAAACTGTTTTCACAAACGATGGTGGTTCTCTCTCTCTCTCTCTCTCTCTCTCTCTCTCTCTCTCTCTCTCTCTCTCTCTCTCTCTCTCTCTCTCTCTCTCTCTCTCTCTCTCTCTCTCTTCCTGTACCACATTAACAGATTCAATACTCCAATAGGGAGTAGTAAATTATTTTTTATGGGTATATTTTCATTCACGTAGAAAGTAATCCCATTTTAAGCATTATAGTTCATTGTGTTGGTCCAAATCTCCTCTTGATAGTCACCGTGTTCCAAAACAAAGCGAAATAGAAAATATCACTGTAATGAGTCAGAGTACCTAACCGCACTGATGCATGAAACACCTCGAATCCAATTGCTTTCCTAAATCCTCATCCTCCGCACCTTTCAGCAAAACAAAAGCCCCTCGTTTTGTTTATAAATGTGCTTGAAAACCTTCATTTATAATGCTTCAAAATGCCATTCCATTTGCACTCGAGTGTAATGTGTGAGAAAATGCACCTAAGAGTGCTGCATGGTGTAAAGATATCTTTGCAGGGTTCATTCAAAAGAAACTGCACCGTCATTGGTAATGATTCAGCTTGGTGGATTATTCAACAACAAAGGCTTGTCATAATGATTTATTACTCTTAGAAATGTTCTTCTCTGTTCAATATGTGCAATCCTGTTTTTTTTTATAAGGTATAGTATGCAGGTTTTCTGTCAAAGTTGGCCCATAACACCAGTGGGATGTGTTATGTGCACAATTCACACTGACACATTACTTTATTGACACTTTCCTGACACTGCTACATTATTTTGGCAACGTTACATTTCTTGTATATGTGTGCATACAAGTTAATTGGGATAATCACCTGCACTTGCCTGTCACCCAGAATTGTCCCGTACGTACCAAAACAATGAGAACATGGAAAAAGACAGTGAGATAGTAGCATCTTCGCAAATACACGCACGACCGTACATTTCCTGTGGCTCGTTAAAAATAATTGAGAGATATTAGAATTTGTATGCCTTTATACATCTTCCTTGTTTCTTGCAAAATCCTGCACACTGCACCTTTCAGACAGAATGTTCAATTTGTGTTCATGGAAGTTGACAGTGATTGTGGATGATATATTTATGTTTTTTTTGCTGCGCTGGTTAACAGAAAGGCTGTGAGGAGCATTGTGAAGATGACCAGTTTCAGTGTCACAACAACCTCTGCATCTCACTGAAGTGGCTGTGTGACGGACAAGAGGACTGCAAGATGGGCGAGGACGAAAAGAACTGTCAGGGAACAGGTGCGGACAGCCGAGACATGCAAACATGCCATACACACTCTGCCTCTGTTTACACACATTACTCAGTCGTACATTTATTTTGAATTTGTAATAGTGCCACTTTAGTGTAGTCGCACCAATGATAATGTCATGTGCAGTTTTTGCTCATCTTGCCAAATCCTAACTTCTCCTAGTTCCCGGGTTAATTCAAAAACAGGCATAAAGACGGAACACACGGAGCTGTGCGTGGGCCCATGCTACCGTCGCATCATCCACACTATGTTCCAGGTCGGCCCAGCTGTCTGTCAAGAAGCCACGCCCCCAAATATGCGTAATTTCAAACATCGATAAAATAGAAAATAAGCAAGTTTGAAAAAAATCCACCCCC
>JAFBJT010093822.1:67408-85643 GCA_016785325.1 Chascanopsetta lugubris
GCAGATCATATATAATATATTTGCGCACACACACACACACACACACACACACACACACACACACACACACACACAAACACACACACACCTTCTATGGCTGAGTCTGCGTTGATGTAGGCCACAGCTCTCTCCTGCAGCAGTTTAGCATTGTCCTTCAGAAAGAGATGAAAGTCAATATGTGTATACGCAATATGTGTGTATGTGTGTGTGTGTGTGTGTGTGTGTGTGTGTGTGTGTCCCACCTCTGCCCATTCTGTAGATCCCAGCAGCCCAAACTCCTCAGCGTCCCAGCTTGCGAAGACGATGGTCCTCCTCGGCCTCCAGCCTACACACACACACTGAGTACTGACTATTGACAAAGATGTTCACCTTCCTTTGTTCACACACACACACACACACACACACCTTTACTGAGGAGCCTGCCCGCGCTCCTCACTGATTCATGGACGACCGCGGCTCCAGACATGGGGTCGATCCCTCCAAACACCCAGGCATCACGGTGACCTCCCAGAATCACATACCTGTCTGTACACACACACACACACACACACACACACACACACACACACACACACACACACACAGAATCAAATTACAATGTTATTATTGCATGTAAAAAATAACAAAATTCAAATTCCTTAATTAATCTCTTAAAGGTACAGTACGCATAATTTGTCAGTTCTTTGTTACAACAATTGTTGTTTTGTTTTACTTGTCAGCATCTTTGCCCACCTGCAATTAAAGGTGCAGTGTGTCAGATTTAGCAGATCGGCAGAAATAAAAAATATACTTTAATTAAACTTGTACTTTTGATCACGTATGATCCACATGGTTGTTGTTTTCATTCGTCTATGAGCCCGTCATATTTCATATCGACGGGCTAAACCTTTAACGGGAGCGGCCATGTTGTACCACCATGTGTTTACAGTGCACAAGCTAAACACCTGTTGAGTAACAATAATGAACAGAGGGCTTCCATCATGTTCTCATGCATGCTGGACAGAGAGGTGTGAAACTTCACCACTAGCTGTCACCAAGTCACTAGTTTGACTTGAACACGTGGTACTTTTATTGTACTTTTAATAACTTGTGTAATTGGCATGAAGAATGCACAGGCATCAGAGGTGGTACCTGGCTCCAGGGCTCCTCTGATCCGACCAATCACGTTGTAGATCCTGGTCAGCTGGTTGTTGGAGTGGATGTTCATGCGCACCTTCCTGACGGACAGATGATTGAGGAGTGAGTGACACGAGAGATGATGAAAGGGATTGTGGGATAAAAATAATAAAATAGTTTAACGGACCAAAGAAAACAAATCACCGAGCTCATTATAAAGAACAATGAAGGGTTTATTCTAGCAGTGATGGGGGTTGTTGTTGACCATTGTTTCATTAGTTGTCGACAGTCCATACATCACATGCTTGACTTGTACTTCTCTCAGACACGGGAGCCACAAGGGCGGCCATTGTGTGTCATTTGGCCTCCTGCCAACGGCTCATTAGAGCCCAACAAGAGGAGAGGAGGCAACAACAGTGAAGCTGTGAATGTGCAGAGAGACGATCAGGAGGAGCGAGGGAGCATACCATCATCACAGGAGGAAGAGGAAGAGGAGGAGGAAGATGGCCGCACTTACTGGTTCTTAAACTCATCCAGAAAACCTGGACCGATCCTGTAGGAGACATTCAGAGCCCCTTTCCAGTTGTTGGGTGGAATCTGTCCTCCCATGTTCCTGATGATGCAGAAATGATACATTCCCGATTCAACGTAAGCTCAGTAAATAAAGTCTGAAGTGAAACTAAACCATTGTTACTGAGGAAGAGGAGGATTTCATACCTCAGCAGATTAACTGCATCATGGAAGCCGATGGGATGAACAGGAATCTTTGGAAGTCCGACTCCATCGTCGAGGCTGAATCTGTGAGTGTATTCTGTGAGAGGGGTCAGTTCAGCATATTATGGGATATATGTCCAATATGGGAAGAGTCACAGATATGATGTAATATTGAAACTGAAGATTAAGGCTGATAATGTAAGTAAGAGGTAGAATCCCACCTTTAGCAGGATACCCGGGTGTGAGTGGGTCTCCTGCTCCGTTCAGGTTGAGGACGTTCCCTCTCTGAGCTCCTCCCCCAGGCAGGTTCCACCCGTCAGGGTACGGCTGCACGCACACAGAATAAAATAAAATAAAGTAAAATGAAATACAATAAAGTAAAATAAAAGCAAATAAAATACAAATAAAATAAGATTAAATTAAATCAAATTAGATTAAATTAAATTAAATAAAACAGAATATACTAAAAGAAACCTAGAAAAAAAATAAAAATAGAAATAAAATAACTGATATTTCAACTGAGTGTAAAATCACCTGAATGTACAAATGATTGTTTCTTCACTTTAAAATGAGCCCTATTTATCCACATCAGGATGAGACTACCTGCACTCCAGTGGCCCAGTAATCTGCCGGGTCCGAGAACATGATGATTCCCTTGGCTCCGGCCAACATGGCATTTTTCACCTGATGGAGAACGAGACAGGAAACAGAGGCTCGTGTGAACATCAACACATCCTCAAACTGAACTGAGGACGATCCTTGAAGGTCCAACTCTCCTCTAACCTTATTGCCTCGGAATATCTTCCCATATCTGACGATGACAATCCTCCCGGAGGCATTGATGCCCATCTCCCTCTGCAGCTGGAAGAAGTCCTCTGTGCGACCATAGTTCACATACACCAGATCCCCCTGTACAGAGAGAGAGAGAGAGAGAGAGAGGGGGAGAGAGAGAGAGAGAGAGAGACAGAGAGAGACAGAGAGAGACAGAGAGAGACAGAGACAGAGAGACAGAGACAGAGACAGAGACAGAGACAGAGACAGAGACAGAGAGACAGATAGACAGAGAGGATGGTTATAGGTTTAAATTACTTTTGACGTCCTGCAGCAACTTCATTGTTTGTGTAAGTGTGTGTGTGTGTGTGTGTGTGTGTGTGTGTGTGTGTGTGTGTGTGTGTGTGTGTGTGTGTGTCACCTCAGGTTGGCCCTTGGCAGAGAAAGCACTGTACGGAGGCACAATGTTAGAAACATTCTCGTAACCCGGAGGAACTGGTTCAGCCAGAGACGTGTTGAAAACCTGCGAGAGTCCAAACGGAATCAAATCAGACAGACTTCAATTTCTTTGTTGTTTGTTTCCCTGTGTATGATTTGATGAGGTGTAAAGGTGAATTTGCATGTTGCAGTCTTCCCTGTGTTAATGTCAACGTTAAAGTCAAAGGGTTCATTATAAGGGAATAAAAACAACAATTTACACAAACGCGTCATAACACACTCGAACACATCAAATGTAAATAACAATTTCACACACTTTTAAAGACAACCGATGACCTACTTTTCCACATTGCAGTGTTCTTCCATTTTATTCCAGATATGATTTATATCTATAGAATTTCTGGTGTGAATGAATTCACATGAAGCTCTTCAGAGGGAGAAGAGGTCTTTATTAAATAAACCTCACCTCCTTTGCTCACAGGACCTTCAGTGTTTACAGTGGATGAGTTCTGTGACCTGCTGAGTGTGTGTGAGTGTGTGTGTGTCTGTGCAGTGTTCAGTGTGATGACAGTGTGTGTGTCTGTGCAGTGTTCACTCAAATATAAACTGAACTGATTGTGTTAGTTAGAATCGGACTGAATCCAGCAGCAGCAGCAGCAGCAGCAGCAGCAGCAGCAGCAGCAGCAGCAGCAGCAGCAGCAGCAGCAGCAGCAGCAGCAGGGGGTAACAGGAGCGAGCATTCAATCCTCAACTCTTCTCTATTGTTTATCTTTGTGCTATGCCATTATCTCCATTTATAACACACACGCGGGGGGGGGGGGGGCACACACGCACACACACACACACACACACGTTTATCTTAAGGCTATAAAAAGGACTTGGACTTGAATGATGTGTCTTGTGAGTTTTAATGGATCTGGGTGATCTCCATGTGAACTCTGCAACTTTGTTATCTCCCCAAACAGAGTGGAGCTTGTCAGAGGGTGTGGACTGAAATATTCTCAGTGTTTCTCTGCAGGAGAGTATAAAACACAAACTACCCAAGTCCTGAAATGACTTATACAAATAATACTTGTAGTTTTCACTGGTGGATTAAAGCAAACAGTGTTTGTGCTGTGAGCACAAATCATAAAAAGGTCCTGTTTGTATCTTTTAGAATAATATATGTGTTGGCAGAGAGAGAATCTAATGACATCATGCCTTCAAGACATTTCAGTGAATTCTAACAGAACAGATTTAATCCTTTTCAGGACATGAAATTTGGAAGTAAATAACTACTTAAACAAAACTTTGTAAATATCGGTATTGGCCATCTATTTTAGATGTTGTTTCAAGGGAAAGTCCAGTGCAAATATCAAAATAAATATTGTATTGGCCAAAAGTGTATTCTAAATATCAGTATCTGCAAAAAGTGTATTTCAAATATCGGTATCGACCTCAAATTTATTTTAAATTTCGGCATTGGCTAAAACATTCCTTGAGCAGCTTCAAATACCATCAATTAGTAGGATGTTTGTGACTGGACCATGTGACGTGTGTTATCATGTTTATGTTGTACCTCAGAGCCGCGCTGATCCACTATGGAGATGTAGTTGGGCTGTGATTGGTTGGGATACGACAAGAGGACGTCGTACGGAACCATCTCCACTGAGTCCAGGCCGAACTGCCGCCACTCGCTCATGATCTGCTGGGCGTACCTCAGGTTCTGCTCCGTCCCGGCCAGGTGAGGGAGCTGAGTGAACTTCCTGTGGAGACAGGAAGTCAACGACACGCGTGGAGGGAGGCCAGTAGAGTGTAGACGCTGTGACCATGCAAGAGTCACTCAATGTTCTCTGCATTAAAGGTGCAGTGTGTAAGATTTCGGTACATTTTTGTCACGTCTCTCTGTTGATACAAATTATTTACAGACAGCGTTATGAATGGATAACCACCTGAATGTGTGATGTTCTTCTTACATTACCCCAACACCAGTCCTTTAATGTATATTTACATCAGGAGCGGGTCCTCTCTATGGGGGCCGCCATGTTTTTTACAGTAGCCTAGAACAGACAAACTAAATGTCCTCTGAGCAACATGCCACTTCACCGAGAGATATCAGCAAATCTTACACACTGCACCTTTAATACAGATCAAGTTTTTCATATGCCACAAAAAATGTTCAAATGAACTCAAGTGAACTTGAGTGAACTGATGTAAGGTTGATTTAAGATAAATCAAGTTAAGATAAGTTAATTCTCGAATTTCGATTACGTCGCCTTCTGTTAGGCCACATCTAAGTGAAGTGGAGTGAAGTGAAGTCAGGTCAAGACAATTTAAAGTTAATCTGACTGAAGTTAAGAGTTGAAGTGACTTTAGATTGAGAAAAGCTCATTGTTACATAAAGGTAAAAAAAAAAAATAATAATACTGTACCATACAGAACCCACAACACCATCATTCATTTGAGTTTCCATTCATATGAAAGTACATTTCTGTGGGTTCCCACAATATCTGGATGTGCAGCATATTTTCATAAAGTCTCTCACAGTTTATTCAAGGGTCAAATATTTTTAGACATGGAGCCAAAAGGCCCAGCTGCACAGGAAACAAAGGCTTTTAGTACCGATGTTTTGAACGTTTGTACCAGATTCCATGGATCCAATTCATTTGGATTCTATACACTCCAAACCTCCCCTCGAGGATCAGTACAGTATTTTAATGTTGAACATGTGGACACATTTAAAGTCGAACCACATTTTACCTTTTTTTTGTGTTATAAACGAATGGACTGAGTAAAATAGAAACATTCAAGGACCTTTATTCTGAAATAGGTTCAGAGAGTGATTCTAATGTATTTGATGTTGAGATTCTCTGCACAGCCTCAACTGGGAAACAAGTAAGCCACATCCTGTGAAGTGACTCGTGACTCACTCTGGTGGTCAAAAAGTGGAATGACAAGGTGGCTGGAACTGCACTTCTATCGGAAAAAAACAATCTAATGACATTTAAGGTCCCATCTTTTGAGCGAGGATCTGCTGTGAAACACCTCGACATACTCGTAAACGTGTGGCGAGGGCGAGGACGTCTCTACCTGAGATGCTCTCTGATGTGATGCGGCTGCATCTCGTCCAGAAACTCCCTCAGATACTTGCTGGAATACTGAGCGTCACTGAGAGACTGCGAGCGAATGGCCCTCGCAAACCAGCCTGTAAGACACACACAAACACACACACGTGTAAACAAACACATATTACTTTAAGAGCGGCGTGAGCTGATCCTCATAACAACAATACGAATAAACAGAGGACATCACAGGAGCTGCTGACGGAGTTGGAGGTTAGAATTTAAAGAGGAGCCGTGGTTATGGACAAGTGAGTGTTAACCAGCTGAGAGCGC
Source organism: Chascanopsetta lugubris (assembly GCA_016785325.1). Classification (NCBI taxonomy): domain Eukaryota; kingdom Metazoa; phylum Chordata; class Actinopteri; order Pleuronectiformes; family Bothidae; genus Chascanopsetta; species Chascanopsetta lugubris. The sequence continues at coordinate 73,822 of JAFBJT010093822.1, forward strand.
AAAGATGTGAAAAGTTGCACAGTCATGACAATGTCAAACTCTCTCTCTTGCTCTCTCGCTCTCTCTCTCTCTCTCACACACACACACACACACACACGCGCAACAATCACAACATGCGCTTTCAAAATAAAAAGAAAAGAGAATTCAGGAGATACTGAAGTGTATCAATGATGCCATTCATTACACTGTGTATCTTTTCATAAGATTACAGCAGCAGCCTTTACTTCCACTGTGTTCCACAATTAGGAGATTAATAATAAAAAGAAGAAAACATAACAATGACTTCTTTGAGTGACTCACCAACATTGAAGCCAAAAAAGAACCAAACGGTCACCGCCACGATCACAAAGATCCACTTCATCAACCTGCTCTCTCTCTTCATTGTGAAGGTTTCCACACACACACACACACACACACACACAGATAGTGACAGAGAGCAATTTGTTTAAGTAGAGCTCAGTGGAGGCCGAGCGAGGCAGAGAGAGAGAAAGAGAGAGAGAGAGAGAGAGAGAGAGAGAGAGAGAGAGAGAGGAGGAGGTGACAGTCAGTATCTGGCTGAGCACTGGGCAGTGAAATACACAAAGAGTCAGTCAGTCAGTCAGTCATCACCAGAACGATCGGCCTCTGGACTAATGAGTGTGTTGTGTCGTGCACCTTGGCTGCTCGACTGCCGACTCAGCACAACTGAGGCTGCGAGCACATGGCCGACAATGCTCTCTGATCACAATCTGTTTTCCTGGACGTGGATGTGAGGTCGGGCCAGACTCTGGGGGGGGGGGGGGGGGGGGGGGGGGGGGGGGGGGGGGGGGGGGGTGAGGAGAACAATTTGGCTTCACTTGTGTACTCATGCAGCAGAGCACTTCATTAAGACTCTGATGTCAACTTTACATTTCTGACCATCACATTAACATGTACTTTCAAAATCATCACTGTCTGATAAGACTTGAAAATACACATTCTGCTGTTGTCATGGTAACGATGGTCTGATACCACATCAGTGCTGAACCTATGGGGGGCTGCACCCCACCCTTCCCTGTTTTACATGAATACACTTCCTGTGTACTTCCTCGTCTCCTCCTTGATAATGACCTCTTCATCACACCTCACAGTTCTGCCTTTTGTGTGTGTGTGTGTGTGTGTGTGGTACAGTGGATGTTGATTTGTATGTCCTGAGATCATCACAACACAATAAGTGTGTAGCTGCCTCTCTCTGTCCTTCTCTCAGTCAGGCTGAAGATCTCAAAACAAAATACAAAAACATTCCATTCAGTAAATTACAGTAATAATTCACTGAGTGAGGAATCTTTGAGTTAAACTCACAAATATTGTATTAATATTAATATTAGTTTTGTTTGCACCGTATCAGTTCTCATTTTGTGAGAGCGGCCTGGACTTTATCAATATTTTGCAGAAAACTCTGGCTTTATTCATATTATTATTCTAATGTTATAGAATGTGTTTGTTTGTGTCTGTTATATGGCTGATGTCCATTTTTGTTTGGGGCGGCCTTCATTACAGCTTCAGCTCGAGCCCGTATGAATCCACATGGACACATTTTCCCACACTGTTGTCCTCGGTCAGGCCTGACCTTCCGTAGCTGAGTGGACAGCTGTGTGTATGTGTGTGTGTGCTGCTCTTTCATGCTGTGGGTTGGAGCGTGAAGCCGGAGGAGACTCTGCGCTATCAGGAATGTGGGAGGGCACAGGGCCGCAGCTCGTGCCTGTCGTCAACAAGCTTAATAAACAAGTTTTTAATGAGGGCAGTGGGCTATACCTGGGGGGGGGGGGGGGGGGGGGGTGGGGGGGGGGGGGGGGGGGGGGGGGGGGGGGGGGGGGGGGGTTCAGCACAGTTTTGGCTTATGTTTACACAAGCACAGGGTCACTGGTACATGGAAGAAGTGAACCCATTGCTCATGGGCTCAGGGAATTGAATGGGTCGTCGTTGATGGGCCACACGACTGACAGTTCGGTCCCTGTCCCTCCTGCAAAAACCTTATACACATAAGTTACTGTGAGTTAATGTTAAGAGCCACAGTGGTGACATGTTTTGATTTACCAATGGGGAACTCATCATCACACTGACTCCCTCTATTTAAGAGTAGGCTATTTATTTTTATATTGTAATTAAAAAGAATATGGTGGAGGAAGTTTCACTAATGCGAAATTGTCCGGTACATCTGAGGCCTGAATGTGTTTGAGCAACTCTTTCATCAATTTATCAGCAACTTTGAGAGATACGCTGCTTCTCTGGGACTGGTCAGTCTTTGACTCCCTCTAGTGGCGGAAGGGGATTGGTGCAGTGGTGTCTTATTCTCCAGTATGTCTTTTCTGTGAAGTTTAAAGTCAGGATGGTGTCTCACACACACACACACTACATTGTAGGTCAGCAGATGTACAGCAGACTAAGGGTGATGACAAATCAAAATGTGCAGAGTCATGACTGGAACATTGACAGTGAGCAGTGCAGTGTGCTGACACTAACCAGTTGAAGTGTGGACAGACACAAAAGCAGAACTCTGGGGATGACCGATGCTTGGTGGGTTGAGACACCGAGGCTTGGTGGGTGAGAGGTTGCTGTTACTGCCTGGCTCAGGAGCCGGGGGTAGTGGGGGTGGGGGTAAGTCCCTCCATCTACAGACCAAACGAGCCGAGACAATACGGACCGACATTAAAAAGCGTAGCAGCTTGTTTCTAAAATCACACCACTGGATTTTTTTTTATTCAATAATTTTCTCCAAACATTACACGGAATCTTTAAATGATACAGTATATATACATACACGTCAGTGTATTTCTTTATCTAAAAAGTTGAGGGCCGTTGGACAATGCAGCTGTGCGTTTCAAGACAGGATTGCATTTTGGACGTTTTGTGAACAGAAGACATCCATTGAAGAATGAGAGTGGAGGCGGAGGAGGACGAGGAGGAGGAGGAGGAGGTGGTGGGTCAGAAATCACCAGTTAATCCGGTGCCATCAATGTTTACGCCAAAGCCAAGTTTGGAGAGTAGAGTGTGCGGGAGCTGCCGGGCGAGTGGCGAGGTGACGGTCGGGGATGAAATCATGGAAAGCAGCAGTATCTTCCCTCGGCAGGAAGCAGTGCAAAAAAAACAACGTTACCAGCTACATGACGGAACCAGCTAAATACACCACTAAATGGCAAACAGCACCTTTAAGAGTGTACTCAGAGACACGAGCCATCTTCTTCTGGACTCGCACATGTAAGGACTGACATACTGTAGAATGGTTTGAGGAACACTGATCGACATGCTGCCCTTTACCCAGCATCCTCTGCTCTCACTCAGGCCTACAGAGTCGCATGATTCTCATTGTAAAAACTCCACAATCATTTAGAATCACAGATCTTTGGTACATACCGTCTATTTGATCCCATCTGCCGTCAGATATCTAAAAAAACAACAACCAAGCAGCTTATCTGAGATTCTCTGGTCGGTTTTCGATGGAACACGTGAACGGACTAATGGACAATGATAACAGGATTTCTATTTCCAGTTTTAAACAGATAACATAATTGAGTGTGCCCGGTTCTGAACCGACTGGGCCAGGCTGGTAAAAGTGATCTCTCCCCATCTCAACTACACCCGCGTGTTTTTTTTATTGTTTTTTTTTCTTCTCGGCATACAACTAGCAGAGGTTTGTCAGGGAGGCGGATCCGGTGGGCCAAGCATGGATGAGAGCATGTCCGAGCACTGGAGGGCGGGAGGGAGAGAGAGAGAGAGAGAGTGAGGTGGCCGGGATGGTTCGGATCAGATGGGAGGTCGTCAGTGTCATAGTCAGGTTAGCGTGGCCGCTACATCATCCCCAACTGCATTAGCGTGTTGGCGTACGCCATGGGCTTGACATTCGGATGAGGCTGTGAAAGACAAGGGGAGGTGTGAAAATGTTAGATCATATTTCTGCGTGATTTTTTTATGTCTTTTCATTGAGTTCAAAGTAGCAATTATTACACACATTGAGGGGAATGAACTTTATGAGCTAGGGATGCTGTGTGTGTAATAGATCTTGTGAAGTCTTGCAAATACTTAGTTTCACTCCTGGAAACTGAAATCTAGACTAAACATATAAAATAGTTCAGTGAGATAGCGAAAGATCAGTTACAAATATGCGCGTTGAGGTCATTGTGTAAACTATTACCAAACCCAATAGGAATGTGAACAAAAAGAAAATCTCAAGCTGGACACACCCTCTTACAAAAAAAAGAAAAAAAAATCTGCAGATGAGAGAACATGATGGTACTGACCACAGCAGTGAACTGGTGAAATTCTGGCTTGAGGTCTGATCCCCTGAGGTGGATATACGCTCCTTTGTTTCCCATCTGATCACTGGAGGGAAAACGGATCAAACCGTTACTGTACATCGCCGCAGGAACAGCTGACTCGTCGCTTCTGCTCCAGCCGGCGTGATTACGTACCAGTAGTTGGGCGCCGAGAACACTGTAATGCACTTCCCTGAGTGAGTGACCTCGTAACCCTCAGCTTTGACCTCGTGACTGCGCACGATGAAGTCCAGTTTGTTCTGTTCCAGGAAGCGCTCCGTCACGTCCGGGCCGAACTGACAGCTCACGCCTCGCTTGCTGATCGATCGGCCATTCTGCTCGAGAGGGAGGGAGAGAGGGAGAGGGAGAGGGAGAGAGAGAGAGAGAGAGACGGGGGGGGGGGTGAGACTTAAGCCTCTTTACCACTAAAATCAGTGGGTCTACACAGGATTATTAAACTCAGGCAAACCTATGAAAAGGCAATTAATGCATTTCTAAGTTGACAGTTAGTCTGCTTTGATTCTTCCACTCATCAAATAACCTGTAAATGACGACCAGGACCACCACCACCCCAACCACGGAGTTCAGGGAGTTCATGTATACGAATAAATAATCTGTGTGGGCGAGGACTGACCTGAGGCTGTGGATCCGACCAGAGGAGGTCACACATGGGACCTGTGAAGAAGAGGAAGAGGTGAGGAGTGGCCATCTTTCTCTTTCTCTCATCTTTCATGTTTAATAGCAGAAGTTTTACACTAGTGGTGTACCTGAGTCTGGAGGCTGTCTGTTCCTCTCCACCTTCCTGAGGTCGTCCAATGTGACACCATCTTCACTGAACAGTCCACCATGCATGACCTGAGAGGGACAATCTCGTTAGGACATGGGAAAACATCAAACCACTTTAAAAAAGTCTAAAAATATAGGTCACCAGGGAACTTCCAAGTAAACGATGGCTGTGTACACACTGTATAAATAGTATCTTTAGTGTCAGACATGATGCTTTCTGGTTTTTGTTTCCCATTTCAATGTGACAGAAGTGTACACACAAGTATTTTGGGAAACAGGATCCAGACCTGTGCAGTGTGGTTCCTGGAATGACCGCGCTGTTTCCTTGAATACACACACAAGTACCTCCCCTCATTTTCCCTTCAGGGATCAGTTAACTTTTCATATGACTGGGTAATTAAATTAGAGGGAAATAAACCTGAATCACTTTAGAACTGTACTTTTGTATCACAAAGGACAAATGCATAAACACACTTCTCACCGTTACCCTGGCATTACACAGCAGGGCTTTATAAAGCGGATGCAAATCTCTTCCATTGCTCACCAGTATCTTGCTGTTGATGCACTGAGCCAGAGGCAGCCACTGGAAGACCTCGCTGAATAGCTGGAACATCTGGGCTGTGTACTTGGCTTTCACTTCTCCTTCAAATCCATACATCTGGTTCATGTTGTCTGTCTCATGGTTGCCTGCGGGGACAAGTGCGGTTATTACATGATGTATAATTCTGTTTGGACAACTAGTGTAAGCGGGTAAAAAATAAGTCTGTTAGTCAGCAGCAAAAAACTAATGGAATGTTCCTGTTCTCACCCCGGAGCAAGTGGAAGTTGTCGGGGTAGAGCAGCTTGAAGCCAAAGAGGGTGAGAATGACCTCGACAGAGAAAGAGCCGCGATCCACAAAGTCCCCATTGAACAGCTGAATTCTGTGGTTAAGCATTATGACGCACAACATTTGAGGTTTTTTTTCTCAGAGACAGAACAACACAAACAAGTTGGATGTCTGCTTTGCACACAGACTTTAAGTTCTCAAACAGAAAGGATACATAGGGGTTGGCCTCTGAGGGTAAACCATTCAGCTTGAAGATGTTGAGGAGATCGTAGTATTGCCCGTGGGTGTCGCCACAAATAGTTATTTTTTCCGTCTGTGACAGAAAGAGGACATTTTGTTTAAGTATAAACAAAACGTGACTTCTCAAAAATAGTATTGTGTATTCGTTTACTTTTTTTTAAATCTAGTCTGGCAAAGCTGAAAATATATATTGCTATTTGGAGATATTGACAATACAAAGACAGACTGGCTACTCTGCATTACCACTTCTTTACCACTAGAGTGAGTTGTGGGCATCTACAGTGTGCAGTCAGGCTCTCCTCCACACTCGTTCTTGAAATGTCTAATGAAAACGAATGATAACTCACATATGAATATATGCAAAGTACTTCTCACCTCTTTTAACGCGATTTCAACGAGACTCGGTAGCTTCGACAGAACATCTTTAACTTGCACCAGAATCTGAAAGGAAACACATGCGATTCTTATTGACAAGGAATGGAAATGTGAGCACCTGGATTCCATAAGAACTGGGGTGTTTACCTGGTAAGCACATTTTCTGTGCAGCTTCTTCTGATCTTTGAACCAGTCCATCATCTCGTTCATGAACTTTACCGTGACCTTTCCGTCTTCAAGTTTGGGGCCTACGTAGTCGTCCTCAATGGCTGCAAAACAAACATTGAGTCGACATTTTTGTAACTGCATTGAGGATTAGATTTTCTTTTTTTAAATGCATGAAATAACAAAAGGAGACTCACTCATGTTCTCGATGTCCAGAGAGTCGACAACAGATTTTTTGATCTCGTCACTGGCGATGGCTCTTTCAAAGGCCTTCTGTTTCACAATCTTGTTACATTCCTGATACTTCATCCTCGCATCCTTGTCATTCGGGCGAACCCTTACTACCTATAACCAGCAGGTGAGGACATTATATTTGACATCACATCATTTGAATAACGACTATTTGGGTATGTTTTCAGTTTCCTAGTCACACCATGTGTTCGGCTTTACATGTGAACAATCTATATGGTATTTATAGTCTTAGAAAGAATCTATACATATATATAAATCATGTTGCAACCATTCACAGCTTTGTTAGGATTAACCCATACTTTCTGTTGTCATGGCGCTCAGACTACTTTGTGCAATATAGCACAATTGCTAAGCTTTAGGCGTCTTTGTTGTCAGAACCCTGGTATGCATTTCCGTTGCCTATTATGAGAACAGCATCATTAACAATAGACACTAAATTAGCTGAGGTATTAGGTATCTAACTGCCATCATGGCTGGATTAAAGCACAAATCCCTTCGCCTAAGTCTCGGTGACATGTTGGCGGATGGAAGCGGAGGACTCTTACATTCATTTTAAGAAAAATGAGCACAGACATGTCAGGTAAAAGCATCGCAGGTGTTCGCTACATGCTTGTTTGAGGTAGCTTAAAGTGTGCAACGACTAAATCTGCTTTCAGACGAGCTCTGGACTTCACAAGGCCCTATAGATGATCTGTGGATGTGGTGCATGTGTGAAGACAAATGTTGGAATCGGAGCCTCTGGCGTTTCTCACATGAAGATGACACAAGCGCTGAGTGATCTTACCGTCTCGTAGTCTTTAAGTGCAGCCTTAAACTTGCCCAGTGCCATGTTGGAGGTGGCGCGACGATAATATCCCTTAATGTAGTTTTTGTCTATGTCCAGGGCCTTGGTGGCATCTGCCAGGGCATAGCCATAGCACTCTGTGCGCAGGTATGCCAGGCTCCGGTTGCTGTAGTAGATGGCATTGGAGGGATTGAGCTCCAAGGCCTCCGAGTAGTACTTGATAGCATTTTCATAGTCTTTCTCTGAAAAGTATAAAAAGTCGTGAGAGGTTACAATAAAAAAAAAAAGGTAAAACGCAGGCTCTGCTTTCCATATCAATAGGTTGGTAACACAATACCTCAGCTCAAACACACACATAATCGCAACATGGAACCTTTGAGGGTCAAATTGAATTCAAACTATTTACACCTGTCCTTTGAACCTTTCAGACAACAAACTTGATTAAAACTATTTGCAAATACAACAATGGTCAAAATGTTTTAGTTGCAGCCCAACATTCAAACAGACAATAATGAACACACCATTAAAATCAACCTGTCGGTACAAGTTCAAATAGCACATAAATGAAATAAGATTCAACTTTAATGGGAAGAGAAAGTGGCTAAATGTAGCTTATAAATGAGTCAGAAAAAAAGCAGAGAACTATATTTCCTCAATCCAACTTTATTCCCACAACCAGAATGGTCAGAGATGAATGTCAATTTACAATAAGTCTATTATCAAAATCATTTCCGTCCAGTAAGAGTGGGCAGATCTGATGCAAGAAACACCACACGATGAGCAACACAGCACTGAACATTAAGAGGCTTGTTGCTGCTCCTCACATGCGTCGCTGTTGACCAGAATATTCCACAAGTTGAGTTTAAACCTCGGACACGACGATGAGAACAAAATGTTCCCCCTCGACCACATCAGATAATGTACCATATCTCCCAGCAGGTGTTCTCATACAGGACCCAAGGGACAGCATGAGTTACCATCGCTGCTTTAGCGCTTAGCCATAGCGGCTAATCCAATGAATGGGGTTTACGGCTAGCATGCCGTCTGAGCTTCTGTTAGCTTAGCCTGACGTTAGCAACCGGCTCCGGTTGGAGCTTGTAGCGATACAATCGAGTCCCCCGGTGACTGATGGTCACACACGGGTCTGTTAGGAACTATCGACTCAAGCTACAGACCTGACAAGTTCCAAAAAAATACCTTTAAAGTAGTTATTCGCCTTCTCCTTGAGTAGCTCTGCATCATTACCACCTTCCGCCATCTTCTTCTCGCTGCCGTATTCCGATCCGTTCGCCATTGACGGAACTGTCGCAATAGTCGGAAAGTCATTTTTTTCTGTCTAAAAAAAAATAATTTTAATTATTACTCTCACCTCTGGAACTACACGTAGCTCTCTATTTGAACAATTATTGCTTCATACCAACTTTTAAGAATAATATGCGATAATCTATACAATAACAATAATTTCGTAAGGAGTATATGTGCATTTGCATATCTATACTATCCTTGTAATTATGTTATTTATTTAAATACTTTCTTACAATTTTAATTTAATTTAGTACATATATTATCTTGAATAAGTGCTAATAAATTACTATAATTTATTATTGTAACTTAAAAAAAGTGTGTTATTATTATTATTATTTGTTTCTTTGTGGCCTCTTCTGCGTTGTTATTATTATTACTGTTATTATTATTATTATTATTATTATTATTATTGTTGTTGTTATTATTATTATATAAATTCATGCATTCTTACCACATACCATTATGATGGAGATGGAGCCACGTTCAATGGCTGACTTGCAGAAGGATGTAAGTGGAGTAGTGGTTAGCTCTGATGGGGCCACATGAGGGAGGATGAATGGAAAAGTCTATAGTCAGAATAGCTTATAATGGTTTTCACTGTGCTGGAGGAGGAGGTGCTGTTGCTCCAAAATCATGGCCTTGCACCTCTCTCTCTCTGCCTTACAATCATAACCTCGGTGCAGACTCTGACAATACTATTTATTATTGTAGTTTTTATCCTTCAAAGATAAAAGAGAAGATTAGAAGGCTTTCAATAAAAGAAATATAGAAGTTGCTTGGAATTCTGTCACACACATTACAAGAGTTTGGCTTTGAATCCTTTGATGACCATGCAGTTGTGTATTATATACCATAATTATTATTAGTTGGGATATTAATAATATTATCATCATCATAATGCACCAAATGACTGCACAGCCTTTGAGTGCACATTTTCCAAGAATCAATGTTTAGAATAAAGAGTGTATATGAAAGACAATGTCATTTAAAAACAACCTTTTCTTCACCATGTAACCAGCAGGGGGCAGCACAGACTTCCTTCTGGCAGAAGTGCTCTTGAGCAGTGTCACTGGTGGGGTTTAGACAGAGTTACATTTATGAGGTTAACCAGAAAAATGTACAGCTTGTGAGCAATGAGCTGCCAGTGAATCATTAGTTCACCATTAGCTGAAATGATCCGTGTGAAAACCAAAGCCAACAAATGACTGTAATTGTCAGCATAATGACAGTCTGTCCTCAGGTCTCCACTTCAGTCGCTGAACAGCAAAACATTTACAATTCATTAAGAATGTGGCTTCAGGAAAATACGGCTTGGTCCTGGTCCAGATGCCTTCAGGAGAACTTTCCTGCTGCCTGGATGAAATGAAAGAAATGCTGTTCTACTGCAAACATCATAACGAGGAGACAAACATGGCACAGGTGCACATCTCCACCACCTCACACACACATGACACACACACACACATGACACACACAGCATCTGACTCACAGCGGCCTCACAGGACTGGTTTGTAGGAAAAGTCACGCGACCTTAAACGAAAACACATCCGAGCTGAAACTGACAAATAAACTAACGAACGCGGAGCAGGGTTTTTATCCAAACTGTGGCCCGAGGGCCAAATGTGGCCCGTGGTCTGTTTTTTATCAGCAAATTCTAAAAAAAACACAGCCCGCACATGAACTTGACTGTATTGTACTTCTTAGATTTAACACTAAGTGGAGCTTCATTGAAGACAGTCAACCTGTGCCTGCACAGCTTATAGTGCCAGACCTCACTCATTACTCATCACAACTTAAATCAAATTTAAATTTTTTATCATCAAAATTGTAAAATACCCCTTTAACACTTAAAGGTGCGGTGTGTAAGATTTTGGTCATTCTTATCACCTGTAAACATTTTAGAAAACGATGACATGCTGATATTTTCATGAATTTATAATCATCTAAGTGTATTATTTTATTCCATTACCCTTAAATGAGCCCATGAACAATATAGGGGCTGCCATGTTTTTACAGTAGACGTACTAAACATCTTCTGAGTTTTAATGACAACTGAAGTCGACCACAGGTTCTCCTGCGTGTTCAGAAGAGCGAGGGTGAGGTGATGGATACAACATGCAACTTCACCTCTAGATGTCACCAAATCTTACGTACTGCACCTTTAAAGGCACCAATTGCTCATATTTGTGTGTTAAATTTGAATTTGTACAATTATGAAACTATATAAAATATTAACAAGACAGTCCAAATCTGTCAATGAAAAGTGGTGACATAGGCTTTTTTTTATTTTATTCAAACATATTTAATTATCAAGCATTTGATTTATTTAGTTAACTTTAATAGTGGCCCTGCCTTCCTGAGTATTTTTCTCGATGTGGCCCTCAGTGGAGGAACATCTGTGTGGTGTCACAGAGAGAGAAGGAAAAGTTTGGAGACTCGGGTTTGTGGTTTGGTGTGTTTGGGTTTCAGAAGGTCGGGGTGAGAAGTTCAAGAGAATAGGAGACACGGGACGATACAGGCCCGTCCAGTCTGCTGCTGCTGCTGCCACTGCTGCTGCTGCTGCCACAGCCGCCCTGACTCACCAGCAACACCCCGCAGTGAAGTGGCCTGGGAGTAAGAAGAGGCCAAACAGCCGGGTGAGTCAGCGCCACGACCCCTGTCGAGCACTTACTAACCCCAAAGAGTGAGTTCACTTTCCCTTATTGCGAGATTACCGGTGACTCGCCGCCTCGTCTGAGCCATGAAGCGTCTGATGCTTTAACCGGAGCGGTGGAGTGGAAGGAAGAGGAGAGACGGACCCAGTGACGTCTCAGCCTC
>JAFBJT010093824.1:0-14581 GCA_016785325.1 Chascanopsetta lugubris
CAAAGTTCTGCACAGATGAGGTGTCAAGAACAAGCTGCAACATCCCAAACCAGGGACAACATTCTCTTATCCTGTGGAGTATGTATTGACCTTAACTCTGACTCTAGTTGCACTCACATTAAGTTAATTTCATGTCAGTTTGACAGTTTTTAATATTTTAATGTATTTGTAAACAACAAGATGGATGTTCTGGTTAACTGGTGTTCTGATAAGGGAATATTCAAGTCCCTTGTTCTGAGGAAAAAACTAGCACAAAGGAAACAGTCCGGCTACAAGTCTCCAAAAAAAAAAAATTGTTATAACAATTTGCATCTATTTCTTTCAATATTGTATGAATATACTGTATCATGTATTATTAATCATATATTCATTATTTATCATTGGATAATTCCGTATAAATACAAAAAAAAGTGAAATAAAAAACAAACAAACTGTCTTTTTTAAGTTTTCATATTTCTTATCCATTTGTAGTTATTACAAATTCTCATAAAATGTTTCTAAGACAAAGATTTTTCAATGTGACACTGCAAACGCTTCATTTCTACATTCAAACATTCAGATTAAAAATGTGTCATTGTGAAAACAAATGCGTCTCATTCTCTTCTCTGAATACGACATTCAACATGTTTATTACAGTGTTTCCCAGAGGTTTACAGCTTTAGATGGGGGCGGGGCAAGTGGACACAGACGGCAACACACACACAGGAATCATGGTGTTCATGTGCTTCTTTTTGATGAGAGTGTGTTCACCTGTGTGTGCGCGCGCACAGGTTGGGGTATTGCTGCTGTGCGCAATACAGGACAATTGTAAACGCGTGATCATGTAGAAACAGAAATGACGTCGTTTAAATCAGATAAAAAATAAGGCTTTTTTAGACCTGTTCTATAGGAGAGGTTACCTTCAATGACGTCTGTTGTGATCTGGGGAAACACTATCAAATTCATATCCTATTTTGGCATCAATGACAAACGAGATAGGAAAAAAGGCATTTTGTGGCACTGCAACATAATTTAATTGATAAATATTCACCTGTTCAGAACCTGTTTATCTTTAATGATTTAAAGTCAGTTAAGATCCAGTGGAGCTGCTTATCTCCATTCATTCTCATTACGATTATCTCCAGCTTGTTCCCATGAAATGTAAATAAGCCAGAGTTCATCTTGAGACCGATGTGATACACACACACACACACGGTCTTGAGCAGTAAATAAAAAGTGTGTGTATGTGTTACCTTACCGCAGGTACTGTATATGTAAAGTGGAGGTTTGCAGCTGTTTGTCTACAGCTGCAAACATTGTACTGTGTCACGTCAGGACAGAAAACTGTGACTAATCACCCGAGTGATTAATAAACTGGTTGTAAAGTTTCATCCACTGGGACTTCAATCCTGAGGCAACAGCAACAGGAAATGTTAAGGTTATTCCCATTTCTGTGGGCAGTAAAGAAGATGACTTTAGAGTTGAGTGATGTGTATGATCACCTGATAACTCGAAGTTCCTACAAGGGGAGCACTTTGTTGACAACAAGAGCAGGTCCCCTCCAAAGAAGTTCACCTTTTGAGTTGTACTGATAACTGAAGGCTACCTGAGGTTCTCCTGGATGTTTGGAGGAAAGAGGTTAGCAGCACTTTGAAGGCTAGATTCACTAAATCAACATTGTACCTTTAAAATAGAGAGAAATATTTTTGGATTTTTGTTTGCTCGCACTTCTGACACGATGCTCCCATTGGTCAGACTCTCCTGAAGCTGGACCTTGAGATGAGATTCACCGGGAATTGTTTCCTGACAAAACAGAATGGGGAGGGTGAGAAAGACAAGAGGGATTCATCTCACTAAATAGTTCAAGAGGAAAAGAAAAAGATGAAGTCATGGGAACATCAACGCTCACTTCTTGGCCAGTTCTTTAGAAATCTCCTCCAGAGAGCGACCTTTGGTTTCGGGGACGCAGAGGATGACGAACACCAGCAGAACGAAGCTCATGGCCGAGTAGAGGAACATGACATTAGGGACCCCGATCCTTTCTGGAGCAACAGCGACAAATAAGAATCAATGGCTGCTCTACTTCACATACAAGACACAAGACAAAAAACATCAACATGAGAGGTACCATTCAACTTTCTGTTGCTGCAACACCTGAAAATATGAAAAAAGAAACCATCACCTCTCGCCATTGTCTTTGTACAATGGCGCTGAAACGTAGACAAATGAAACCAAAGGATCTGTGGTGGAGGGAATGAAAAGCGACGGATGTACCGGTGATGGTGAGGAAGGTCATGGAGATGAGCAGGTTGGTGGCCCAGTTCACCGCCGACACCACAGACACAGCCCGGCCCCGGACCCCCATGGGGAAGATCTCACTGAGAACCACGTACACCACTGGACAGAGGGGAAACACAGACACCACACATGGACCAGGTGATGAGAGGGAGAGAACACATCGCTGATACAACAAGCCCAGAAATGTATGCGATGGAAATATGTGTGTCTCAGTTACGTTTTTACCCTGCAGTTAATATTCAACACAGCTACTAAATGAAATTAAATATAGCCATTGTGACACATTATTTGCATATTTAACATTGTTGATTGAGATCTCATTTTTTTTGTTCTCCACTCAACCTTCATTAAACAACACAATCATTGATTTCAATGCCTTGTCAATCAGTGTGTATTTGTGTGAAAAGGTTGGAGATTGTAAAATCAGGGGTCATGGAACTTTATCTGGGTAACAGCAGCTTTTTAGGCTGAGCTTTAACTGGGCCTAGTTATTGTGTGACAGCAGCTGTTGCACTTTGTGCGCAACAACAACAAATGTTTGCACATTTTGAGCTAAACAAAGCAAACAAGTGTTAAGGATTAGAAGATAAGAAATAAACAGAATTATCTTTATTACCCTCCATGGAGGAGGTGCTGTTTTCACCCACTCTTGAAATGTTGAGGCAGATCCAGATCAGGAGCAGATCTTTTTGTATTTAATTCATTAATCTAAAATGAAAAAAACAGGGAAATGTAGAGGATAGATTTTAAGAGTGTGTGTAATTCACTGCTATTGCACTCATTTTAAGTGGGCTGTGCAGAAGTATGTGCCTTATGGTACCATTATAGAATCGGTTTAAAAAAAATTATCATTAGGGATCGAGCGGAAATAGCATGGCAGTTTCTTTAGCTTGGATTACCTCCTTTCCTAAACACTTTCACTTGATATCAACTGGTCATCATACAAATGTGCAAACTTACTAATATCATTAGACCCACGTGTGCTACCCAAATGGACTGATGGTTTCTTTATGGCTATTAAAATGCTTGCTAACAGGTTCTGGTCAAATGTCTATGTGAGCATGAGTGTGCAGTGACGGGGACAGTTCAATGAACGAATGGGAGCTTACTTGGCCCGAGGCTTATGGAGAAAGCTGCGACATACATCAGCAAACTAATGAGCGACGCCCACTTCAGCGAGGATGACACCTCCACTGGCGTCTCCCCACTCCCATCATGCTCTCTGTTAGTCCACAGCGCCTCCTCTGTGCTCAAGAGACCGGGCGGCCGAGCAGAGTGAGAGTCACTGTCGTCCCAGTTTACAGAGGTTCTGTTTAAATCCCATGGCGTGTGGTTGTTGTTGCTGTTGTTGTTTGGTGCAGTGTCACTTTTACACAGGCTGGCGAGGGGGGTGTGGCTCTGCAGCGTCACTGTGCCCAGCACGCCCAGTGACATTGCCATGGCGATGGCACCCACGCACAAAAAACTCTTGGGTCCCACGCGGTCGACCAGCAACACGGCGGGGATGGTGCCGACCACCTTGACGACTCCGAACCCGGTGGAGGCCAAGGTGGCCGCGGCGTCGCTTTTGAAGCCCACGCTGCGGAGGAGCGCTGAGGCGTAGGAGAGGATGTTGGGCTGACCAGTGGCCTGCTGGAGGAAAACCAAAGCTATGCCCGTTAGGAGGCGTGAGCGAAGATTAGCTTTGGTGCTGAACAACTCCCAGAAGTTGTGCTCCGATTCCTCTTTCAGTCCAGCCTGGATGTCCGTGAGCTCCACCTCAACGTGCTCCTTGACCCCGCCCCTCAGTCTCAGCAGCACCATCTTGGCCTGCTCTACTTTGCCCTTTGCGACGAGGAAGCGTGGACTGCAGGGCAGGAAGACGAGCGCGACTATCTGCAGCAGCGCCGGGGGGATCACGAGTCCAAACGTGTAGGCCCAGCCATGTGGGAAAGTGGCGAATGCGTAACTGCAGCTGAATCCCAGCATGACGCCCACGACCAGCATCAGCTCATACAGCGTCACCAGCAGACCCCTCCGCTCTCTCGGGGAGATCTCTGCGATGTACAGACACGCCGCGGTCCCCGACAGCGCCGTCCCCATGCCGACGATCACCCGGCCCAGCGTGAGCGTGACAAGCGAGGTCACGGCGACCACCACCACCGTCCCGGCGACCACCAGGGCGGCGCTCAGCAGCAGGGAGCAGCGGCGGCCGTAGTGGTCCAACACGGGACCGCCGCAGAGGCAGATGAGGAGAGCGCCGAGCAGGTGGGAGCTGACCAGCAGTTCCTGTTCCTGGCAGGAGAGGGAGAGGAGCCCACGCAGCTGCAGCAGGACGCCGGAGGTCAGGCCCATTTCATAACCCAACATCAGGCCGCTCAGCGAGGCCACCACAGCTGCTGCCACCACCAGGCCGCTGCAGCCTGGACACAGGCACAGAGCGTCAGGGGACACATGTACAAGCAGTTAACACAACAGATCACATAACACACACGTGCACGCGCACACACACGGCTACACGGTATGAAACTCATCAAAACAGATTAAACACAAATGCCTGATGGATGCCGGATGGAGAGACCTGAAGTAAAGAAATGCTTTTGCTAAATGATTTACTTTAACAGACATGATTTAGAAGCTCTGAAATAACACCTCTGCTCTTGATAAAGGACAATTATATTGTTGTTGTTGTTATCATCTCACCAGCCCCTTTTGATTGGTCTGTGACTCATCATCTCTGATGTCATGCCAATGCTCTTTGAATACTTCTATGAGTGTGTGTATGTGAAAGGCAAGTGCAGCTCTTTTTCTGCATTTACTGAACCTTTCTTGTGTTATGCTAAAGAAAAGCTGACCCCATTCCACAACTTCGCTGGAATGCGGTCGACAAGATGACAAGACTGTTCCTTTGATGGATAACATGACCTACTGCCACATAGAGCATTCATATGTGAGTTAGAAGGTAAAAGGCACGATCACGTCAATAAATACTTATCACGTGTTGTCACTGAAGAGCATGATGTAACTTGGCGTGATCACAACTTTAACCCCCGCCCCCCCGGCAGGTTCCCCCTCCCCAACTACATGGAGTCGTGTTGAAAGTGCTGACTGGGTGGAAAGAGGTCAAAGGTTCAGAGCAAGAATGCTGAAGCAATCTTGGAGGACATTGTATGTGTGAGTGAGCAGAGGGTCATATATGGATTGTCTCTCATTTATCACAGTGAACGAACAGACAACAGTCATTATGATTAGAGCTTGACCGATGCGGACGAAAAGAGATGAGTTCTGATAAAGATATTCAAAGTTTAACGTTTTCAAAATTGCCCTACACTCTGCTTCTCTTTCTTCTAAAACAACATATTTTCAACGTCTACAATAAATCTCTCTGATGTCGGCCCTCAAAACACTTTAAGACAAGTTTAAAATGCACTATATTACAATTCTACTAGATTTCTATTGCTAATTTTTACCAAAGTAATAATGGGTGATCATGCTTATTGGTTTCAAATATTGGTTATGAGCCCTGTTACCTTCTGATAATTGGTACCACATCTGACAGATTGATCCAACGGCAAACTTTTCCTTTTACAGATATCTAATTGTGCTTCATTTTGTTACGTATTCATACCTATATAATGACGTATGCTTGTTGTTGTTGGCTCTGCAGCCAATCAGCTAATCATGACGAAACAGTGAGATAAAATGTGCAGAAATTCAATTTAGATAAAAGCCAGGAGATGCAGTTAATATTCAACACCAAGGAGGCAGAAAAATGTGACTTGGTATTTGTGAAACTTGTGTGGGTCGAGAGCCGGTTACATAAACTCACAGTTCTGAGCTATTATTGTCTTACTCTAGAATTTTAAAGCGCCTTAACTAATATGGTTGTGTGTGGCCAGAGAGTCAACAAATAGAGGTCAGATGCACAAACACTGGGGCGTACACACTGTTTATGTCTCATTACCATTTCTCAGTCTTGAATGTATTAACTATTAATGAAGCACCATTTTCAATTGGTGCAAACAATTGTCAAGGCAAGACAGTGGAAAACAATCGACAAGCTGAGTGGCCCTATACAACATCAGCTGGCCCCGAGATGATGCACTTACTGTATATCTGATCGTTTGTCACTGGATCAACAAACGTCCTGTTCAGACCCGATTCTAACATCCGCCTCGGCTGATTAGATTAGAGCAACGTGCGTCGGTTCCCACCTACAATGACAATGAGCTGCCTCTTGCGATCAGACCTCACTTTCTCGCTCTGTATGTAGATCCAACCTCATTACTGACCACAAAGGCTACTTGTACATAGTAGTGAGGCCGGGAGGGAGGCTATGTTCAGACGATGTTCCGCATTTTTCAATCCCGGTTCAATTGTTCATATTGAAAAACATCAAAGTGGCTTGCATCTGAATATCATGAGAACACGAGTGTCCTCTGAAACAGCATGAATGCCTTTTTACATGCATCTACGAAAGATAACATCAGGTGAATCCACTCTGTAGTGAAGCACGAGATAATTCAGACAAGGAAGCTATGAATATAATTTTGCATTTCGTTTGCATGCCTGATGCTGACTTTGTACTTTGCTGGTGTAACACTGCAAATTCCTCACTGTTGAACTAATAAAGGATAATGGTATCTTATCTTGAGGTGCATTTGTTGTCGTCTTCAGTAAGACAGATACATATAATGATCTATTGTCTTATGCTCAATGATAGCACAACTGGAGTTTTGTGAGATGCATCTCCACGATTTGCAAAACCGCCCATGTGTTGTCCACAGGAAGTGCCTCAGTGTTATGTGACAGAGTCAATGTGATACTTCAAGTCATTGCGAAACTACTAAGAACAGGTTAGAAGAAGTTTGTGTTTTAACTTTGACACGAACGGATACCTGGTCCTAAGTCGGTGTCACATTTTTGGTTTTATGCCAGGTCGAGGTCGAAGTGACACACACACGTCCATAAACCCGTCACAAACAACTTCTGGTTTCATCATTAATTTTTGGGTTTGAGAGACACGGTTGATGTGACAATGTTGCTGATGCAGAAAACTCTGATGAGCTGCAGCTGAATGATCAATATTTCAACACTTTCTCAACCTTTTATTTTTTTTATGGATAAACATTGCTGACTTAAACTAAAAAGAAGGACTTTAAACTGTGCATAGAGTCCAAGTTCCAGAATAGTGGGAGGTGTGCTTGGTAAACTGTCTAGATAAACCAAGTTGAGTTTCCTGGAAGACTTGAAGATTAGCAGCTTGATCATGTTTTTTTCTAGTGTTAGTGTTTCTGGGCACGGTGTGGTGAAGGCTGGGAAATGTCAACATGACTGGAGCTGTCAAATTTGTCCCAGTCAGTCAAATCAGTCTCCCTTTTTTGATGGTTCGGCAGAATGAGTTACGAAAAAGATGCTAACACACCCACTAACGAAACATGTATGAACATCGCAGCCACAGAACATGACACCTAGAAAATGAACATTGTGTACCTGGACCTTTTGGCAGAGTCAGTTTCCGCATCTCAGTGGAGATCATTGTCCTGGTCTCACTGTTCGGAGCCATTGTCAACCACCACTAACAGATGTCCTGTGAAAGACACACACATAACACAACACTGAGTGAACTAATATTGTGCAAGTTGCAGACATGTTGAAAGTTTTACTTCTTTGGTATGAAAAAGGTGAAAAATTAACACTTAAAGGTTAAAGGTGCAACATTATCTTATTCTTTACTGGCACAGATAATCAAATAGTTATCATGCTTCCATTCTGGGAGGGTAAGGGAGAAAGGGGGGTTTATTCAAAAGTCAAAATACAACCAAGAAAGTAACTTGTGATAGAGGTACATATGATAAAATTCCTCTTTATTCATTTACCTTAAGACAGACTTAAATGGCGCCTTTAACATCTGTTTTGTTCAAAATCTCCTTTTAAAGCCAATAAATGCTGTGTTGCAAAATCTAAAAAGATATATGCTCTAACTTGTTTGGGTTCGTTGAACCCATTTGAATTCACTAGATCTGGATTTTTATTTATACATCAAGTTGCACAATACCACTCCTTCAAATACATATATATAATTGATCTTTAGTCAAGGTCCCTGTTTATTTCTGTGAGGAATCAAAGTAAAGAAATAAAGTTAGTGAGAGTATTACTCTTCATCTACACTCAGAAAATTAAATATGATACTCTCCTTTGCCGGGATCCGGGCCAGAATTTAAGGTGTTGTTTCATGAGCCATCTTTCAAGAGGTTTTGCATAATCATGCTGACTATCAATAAACGCAAAACAAACAAATGGACTAACATCACACTGGCCTTGCCAAAAGTGATGAGCCGACCAGAGGAAATGTAATGAGTCAAAGATGAGCAGGATTCAGAACAGAGTCAGAGCTAAAGCAGTTTTTCTCAAATTCACTTTTTCAGTGTCTTAGAATGAGCTTCTCTTTTGTGAAATTCACAGACTTGGTATTTATGACACCAGTCAGCAGCCATTCTCTTTGGAGGCTCACACACACACAGCTCAGAGCCACACACACACCGAAAGGCATCACTTGGCTTTATGGGGAGGTTTTTTTGTCAAGTGGTGCAACTGGAAGGAAACACTACTTTTCACAACAGTCTTTTAATGCAGACAATTTTAACTATTTAGACCAGTATCTTTAGACCTACTTAGACTTGTCCACGAATGAAAAAGTAAAATGATAATCACGATTGTGTGTTCAGTAGAACTATGATGATCTTTAGTTTTAATATTGTTTGTGTTTTTGCCTGAACTGAGCAGGTTCAATTTACATCAGAACAGGTTCTACTCCATAGAGGCTACTGTGTTTCCACAGTAGCCAAGAAAGAACAAAACAAACACTGACTCAATAGACAGACCTTTGTGTATTTACATTAACTGAAGGTCTTTACAGGTTCTCCCTCTTACACAGAATGTGATAGACATTCAGTTTGATGCAATATATAGCTTCCTAGATTCCAAACAAACAATGTCTCTGGAATCACTTTTTTGGAATTAGATCTTAATTATATTGTAAGCAAGTGTTTTGGTTTGTGCCATTCTGTAGAAACATGACGGAGCAACATGGCAGCCCCCATAGAAAATCCACTCTTCATGTAAACATAAAGAGCAAATCCTGTGTCTAATGTCATTAAAATGCCATTGTTTAATTGTTCGATATTGAATTTATACCTATAGCAATGCAAATAAAGACACGGACAAAGTATATGGAGCAAATTGAACCTTTAAGGGTTTCGCCTGTTGAGTCGTTTGAGTTTGTTGAATGTGTGTAAAGGTGCAATGTGCAGGGTTTTGTTACATCTAGCATGTTGCAGGTGAAATCCCCTTACCTGCAGTCTCCAGTTTCTATTAAAACACATACAGATGTTATGTTTGTCCATTCTGAGCCACTGTAAAACTGGGCTGCTCCCACTGTAAACATTCAGGGGCCATTCAAGGTTAACAAGAGCAACAATCCACACGACCAGATGACTAAACATCATGGAAATAGCGTCATAAGTACTTTACATGACATTTATGCTGACAAAAATGAAAACAACGTCACATAACTATTGCACACTGCACCTTTAGCACACAGACACGCATCTTTAATCACTGTCCTACACCTGTAGCAGCATCTCATTGCTTGTCACACTTCAGATAATAACACCAGACTTTTGGGGGAGACCTTTTTGTTGTAGTTGTTGTTGTTGTTGTTGTTTTTTAATCTTTTTGAAGTTTGTTTCATAGTTTCCTGCCGAGTCCTGACTTCACCTTTAAAAACTTGCGAAGTCATTTGTACGGAGGCCACAAACTACAAACCTGAGGTTACAAGGCAAAACAAAAAAACTGATGGCAGAGCTGACTCTAACATTGGGCTTGTCCCGTGTTTACAAACGACGCTGGTGTCGCTGCATTTCAAGTCCCCGTAAACACAGACTGCAGCGGCGGTGGCTCGGTGGTTCCTACCTGCCGGACCTGCCGTGTCTCCGCTGCGGGCTCAGACCTGAGTGGGTCGCTCCATTCGGACAGGACTCTTCCACTTCTCCCCGTCTCCTGTGTGGCACGTGTCGGCGCAGACTTCAGCTTGTTTTTTCGGTGGGACACTTGCTCAGTCCCGCCCATGTCTGCAGGGAGAGCCAATGAGGAACGAGGCTTTGCTTCGACCAGTCCCAACATGGAATCCTATTGGTCCAGACGAGCCTATTGGGTACCTATTAGGAAAAGGGGTATTTATGAAGAAGTTATAAACTCTGCACAGCCCATGTGTTCATTATGTACGTTGAATAATTATTAATTCAATAAATGTGTACATATTTCTATCTGCATGTAAATTAGTAATAACAATGAAATTATTGCAATGAGAGATTATTCATTGGTTTGAATTGATTAATTGAGCATCTATACTATTTTTAAACAGCTGGAACTAATTCAATCATCATCTTTTGATCTATTTAAGGGAATGGCACACATCTCCAACAGCGGGAGCAGTAAACATGTTTTGTGTCACCTAGAATACCTGATCTAGGAGATGACCGAGTGTAGCTGCTGGATTTTTATCATATCAAATCAATGAATTGATAATATAATCAACCGATAAATCAATCAACAAAGTAGTCAGCAGTTGCAGCCCTTCCATATACTGTGTAGTTGTATGCAGATACTCGTACTCACTCCGATCAACTTTTGTAAAATGTACAGAACTGTCTGATGTCTGTGATCTTTGTCAAGTTCAATAACAATGAACTTATACAGAAAATATATGTACTGAAAAATTCATTTACCGTTACCTGCTCTGTTTTGCATGTTGAATCAATTTCTCAAGAACAACTGATTTAAGTCAACGCAGAATGTTATGTATTTTTACTGAGAATATATTTTGGTTTCAAAACTCACTATCAGCCCTGAGAATCATCTGTCTCTCAACCCCTCAGTCTCCATGTCCTCAGGTATGCTCAGACGTTCTGACTCCACCAATAGGATCCACAGTTTTTGACCTATTTCCAACCACTGTCATATGATCCTTGGGTTTATTTACTTAAGGCGTTTGTGTGCATGTTATGTAATGGCACACTAACTGAGGTGACTAGAAGCGGCCTCCTCGTCAGATGTCTGACTTTACCATGTCAGCAAGTATTTATCCTGACACATTATTCCTATCAGCTGTTGAGGTTTGAACACATAAGTAAACAGTGTTGACATTCAGGATAACCTAAACTTTAAAGCTGTTCAGCATCGATGCCATTATCATGAAAGTGAACAGTAACAGGTGCAGTGCTGCATAAACTAATCAGGTTCCACTTGCTTTCTAAAGATTGAATGTGTGAGATTCAGGTGGCATGGTTTCCATTTCTACTGTCACTAAGGGAATACAAAAGCCAGTAAACTGGTGGTTTTAAGGACATAATCACCTGAAGTGTTTTCATTGGATGTTGACATGAAAAGCATACAAAAAAATCTGAAACAGTGCACCCTTAAAACATTGAATTCTGATTCACAGAGTCAAAAGATTAGAAAAGATTTAGATTAACTTTGAACTACTAATTTCCCATCCTCAGACTCAGCCTATCAATTCTTGACATGTCCTGTTGCTGTTATTGTCTAATTTGACAGCCTGCTACATTTAAGATACGTTTAGTAAACTTATATTAAATGTAGCAGGCTGCTGTGACATTGGCAAATTCTACCCTCTAGTGGTTAAAGTCAGAGTCACACTCTTAATAAACTTACTGAATAAATTCTGGAAAACAGTAAAACATATCTGTTTTTTATGAAAATAACAAATCTTCATCTGATTGCAGTTGTTCCCCTGAAGAGACCCCAGAGCCCTGTTACCTACATAAGTCATACATCTTGGGTTTAATAAACCAAACTACAGGAAGTAGTGGTCATTGAGCTAAGTGTATTCTACTAAGTGTATACACCTTCTATCCGAGTGCAATAAGAGTGCTGAACACACAGTAGCTGTGTGTCCAGCCACACCCATGCAATATATTTATATTATTCTAGAGCCACTCTGCTGCACTGTGTACTGTGTGTATTGTATGTACATTGTACCACGTGCTCCTGCTGTAAATATGTTAGATGTATCTACAGATCCTATTTTATTTGTATTATTTTTATTTTTATAGACTTTATATTTAGGGTACCCCTGTTGTCTCCCTCTTAGCACCACCAGAGTTGTCCTTCAATCTCGTTGTACATTGTGTATAATGACAATAAAGGCATTTTATTCTATTCTAGTCTATTCTATTTCATAATGTTGTCGATTACTTCTAAAGACCATCGCTGGAAAACATTCATCTATTTTAAATTAAAAGAGAAAGTACAAGAGTAAATACTTGCAAAGGTTTCTTGCTGGGCTAAGCCAGTCTCAAGTAGGGCAACTTAGCAATAACATTGGTTAGCTTAGCAAGCGTGGATTTGTTCACACTCCTGTGTTTGAAGACCAAGGCTTGAATCTTCCTCGACAGTAGAATATGTGCTAATGCTAATGCTAACAACAACAAGGATGTGCTCTGTGCTCCAATATAAGACTTCAAACTTGATGGAAGTCCGTGGAACGATGGGCTGTTTATGCAGCACCTAACCACAACTTTGGTTTTACTGACATGTTCATCTTTAAGACGTTTTGTAAAGCCAAACTTGCCGTTCAGTACACTGGGTGAGGTCTCCACTGCCATTGCGCTGAGTGTGTGCCATGATGCTAGTACTCAGGGCTACACCTGAACCAGGTGGCCACGTGACTAACTTGGTCACATGACACATTTCCCGAAAAATTAAAAGAGAGAAAAAATACAAGTCGACTTCCCAACCATTACAATATGCTGTAATGATTTTCAGTCATAGTTGTATTAGTAATATTTCCATACACATTTTAATTAGTTATTTGTTTGTTTGTTTTTTGTTGACTTATTTATTTGGCCCAGCTAAAAAACGTTTCTGTCTCCTGTGTATGAGGGAAAAATTACATTCAAATATCATAAAACTTTTTTTTTGTCAAACAGTTTCAAGGGAGAAGATGTGTTCCTTCTGATTCCACATGTATTAATATGTAAAAACATAGATGTCATTTCCTTAGTCGTTATTGTTTGTTTTCATGTACTGTAAATTTAAAGGTCCCCCACCTGCATTTCAGACATAGTTGATCATTTCAGCGCCTGACCAACAGATGGCAGCATATAATTGTGATTGCTGCAAAAATCAGGGAATAGTGGTTGATTTTTTTTCTACATGGCAAAATAGACCAACACAATAATAACACGTAGTAGTAGTAGTCGTAGTAGTAGTAATAATGATAATTATCATAATTGTCGTGACTGTGGTTTTGGCAGTAGTGGTTGCATTTTCAAACATGCATTGAGATTATGTGACATAACATGTTGATGACTTTTTGTTTTGTAATATCTTAAAAAGATTAATTTAAAAAATCGGTTTCAACAGGATCCTTCATGAATCTGAACCAGTCTCACAGAATTTTCAAGCGACCTCACAGAGTGTCAAACTGCTGCTGAGAAAAGTTCATTGAGTCAAACATTTTGTGATCGCGTGGATCATTATGAGACAGGAAGTCAGAGGTCAGAGGTGATTTACACAAGAAGCCACTGGATCTGGCAAACAGTCAATGTCCACAGACACCTGCAACCAAGAGGGCAACCTTGAACCCTGGCTCTTATCAACGCGCAACTCTGGTGAAAACTCTCTGAAGTTTTACTTTATCGAGTATTTACAATATGAAGAGTCGGCGTCAATCATCAGATCTTCTGTGGAATGTGAAGCTTCTCTGCTGAGTTTGGTGGTTGTTCTTTAGTCTGAGCCCAACCAACAATTTTTCCATTCACATAAAATATGCTCACTCACTCACTCACTCACTCTCACACTTGGACGTCACACTTATTGTATAAGTGTGCTGACGCAAGGAAGGTGGTGAAAGTCCACTCTGCAGGTAAGTGGGACATTTGTCAGGGGTCAGTAGCTCAAGGCTCCTCTCAGTCCAGGTTTACTGAGCCATTGCCATTCTTCACATATTTAATATGTAATCTATAACTTGACAATAACTTTACAATGCTTTGATGTGCTAATCATATCAGGTAGAATTCCACTGGCCATTTAAAAGAGGCTGTGAAAAAATATAATGAAAATATAATTCAAACAGAAAAGTAAATACATTCAGAGGATAAAATGTTTATGTGCATGTATGATTTATCATTCGTCCAAGAAAGACACCATACTGTGAAGTAAAGTTAAACTTTTATTGCAAACCAAACATGGTCACTTTAATTTTAAACAATTTTACAATTTACAGTACATTTAACATGAA
>JAFBJT010093871.1:0-13912 GCA_016785325.1 Chascanopsetta lugubris
TCGTCCAAGAGCATGAATCCCGACATCGCAAGAGAGCGGTCGAATGCCACTTTTGACGTCGAGAAGCTCACCAACATTTTGGACGGCGGTCAAGAAAAGACCACAAGAAGACGAGAAATTGGTGGGTTTAAAATGTCTTCCTCTTGGGAAGCACTTTATCATTTTTTACATCAGGTATATGATATTATATCGGAACAACGTTTATTTGCTTGTAAAAAATGACCTCTTGGTTAAAGTTAGCTAACACAACGACTATTCTAGCGGCTGTTAGCCGTAGAGTTGCTACTAGCTGACCCCTCGACGCAGCACTCCAGTTGCCCCGAAGTGCACTTAAATTTGACCTTATTTTGAAAACGATTCCACCGAAGTAGAATTGCAGATTATATTTGTTTTTAGTTTGTATGTTCTTTTTGTTCTACGGGTTCCAGCCGTAAATTCGGCATTCGTGTTGCAACAAACAGGGAAAGGCCAAACAAACAAAGTTATTTTGTGTCAACGTCCCTGTGGTACCTTTATCAAATGTGGTACCTTTAGTAACAAAGGTGCAACACTGTTGACACAGTCAGAGTGAAAGACAATGTTGCTATTGTGACCCTTAACCTCGTCAGTGGTGATTGTCCTTTGTGTAAGTGACGTAACGATATAGCTGGAATGTAATGCAGAGCTTTATAGATTATTTATATTATATTATTATTATTAGATTCTTCTTTTAAAACATAGTATGTTTCAACATAGTTGACTAACTTCCACTGTACACTCATACTAATGCATGGCGAAGGTGTTTTATTTAAATTCATAGATGTGACTGGAAGTCACCTTAGGTGTGTGTGTGTGTGTATGATCAGTATACTTTAATTTAAATAAAATTGAAATAACTACACAAAATGAATTACGACATTTTCTTGTGTCATGTGTATGATGCGGGTGAGGAAAGTGTCAACTATGACTGTGTGTTTAACCAAAAAGGACGTTAACTTGATATCACTGTCTGATGGAGCAAACCATTCTTGTGTTTTCTGTCACCAACCACAGAGGCACTGGTTCATAATGACCCCGACTTTAAGGAGGAGGACCGAAACTTCCTGTCACGCAGTGAGCGTTATGATCAGGCTGTTCGAAAAAGTGCACAAATGATCCTGAAACTCCGGGAGTTTGGCATCGCGGACCCAGATGAGATCTACTACTATAAGACGTAAGTGCAACAGAAAGATTCTGAGAACTGGTTTGATTTATTTTAAATTTTTATACAATGTAACTTATTGACTTGAATTTGAGAAGTGTGATGCTATGGTATATCAACATCCTCCTATAATAATCACCGAAGGCATTTGTCCCCCCAAATTTTCAGAAAACACCAAAAACAAAAAGAATAAAATATTTAATATATGATACGTGTCAATTATTTGACTTGAAAAGGTCTTTGTGACTTAAGCAATTTGAATCCTACTCTCAACTCTGTGCTTCTGCAGTGTGTGCGACAACGGTGGGCAGGTCCCTCAACACCAGTTATGGATATCAGTTTCAAGCTTTGCAGGTTTCCCTGAGGTCTATAGAGAGTGGCGCCAATACTAAATACTCGTCAAATGATATGATTACTTATATGATATTTTCAGGGCCGCGCCATTACACCACAGTCGTAGCGCCATCGTTTTTGTCAGGAAATGACTTGGGCAACTATTGTAGGAGGGTGACGATATACAAGATACTGCATTGTGTGGATAGGTGGTTATAAAGTGAAATGTTACAGCTGATTGGGAAGCTGTTTTATAGGCCTAAATAAATGAAGCTGACTAACACAAGGCCTAAATAAATGAAGCTGTTTTATAGGCCTAAATAAATGCATCCAGTCGGAACAAAGGTCATTGTTCTGTGTCAGGGGTTACACAGCCTTCAGCTGCCCTTTTTTATGGTTGGCCTTTTAGTTGTAGTTTAATTCTAAGATCCAGTGCAGAAGGACTTTTACCACGTGTGTTTTTGTACAATGCTTTCACACACAAAAGGTTACATCCTATATAATTGTATCATAATATATAAACATATATTAATATAACTATAGAGTTGTAGTTATACGACTATATAATATATATAGAAAATTAATAACCTTACATTTTTAAGATAAATGTGACTCTCAGCCATCAAACTCTATAGCATATTGAGTCAGATCTGATTTTCATATATCAGTTAGGTAGTGTTTCAGAATTGCCTCTGATCTAAAGTTGTGTAATCTCCTATTTTCCCTTCTCCCAGTCTTTATACGGGCCTCTACCCGGAGGCCTTAGCGTTACACTTTGCCATGTTCTTGCCGACCCTGTATGCCCAGTGTGACCCTCAGCAGGCCAAGAAATGGTTACCTCTGGCAGAGTCCTTCCAGGCCATTGGCACTTATGCCCAAACTGAGTTGGGCCATGGTCAGTCATGAACGTAACTTTATTTACTTAATGGTCGTTATTGAACCAAAAAGCTGAATTTCAGGATATTAAGCCAAAAAGTGCAGGAAAATAGGCCTATTTTTGCTGTCTGGAAATTTCCAAAAAGAGTTCCTCCAATATGTTGTATGTTTTGACGGATCCAAATCTGCATTTTTAAATTACTGCATGTGTTTTCTGACAGTTGTGCTCATGTGTAACATTGTCCAGCGATAAAAGTATATCATGGTCGATTTGGGAATAAAGATCGCTCGATTTTATTTCACCATTTGTAGACAAGAGTGAATGAAAGAGGTGGAAAATCTCTATGGCATGACATAATTAGTGAAGCTGGTTGTTTTATGAAACTAACATAGTAAACACAGGCTTTTAAAATGTTTTTAGGCGCAGAAATTGTTTTTTGTTTTTTGAATCCAGCTTCTTTATTATATGTTTGTTTTTTATTCCAAGGAGAGAGTTTTGATTGGCAAGGTGTGATCTGCTGTATTTATATTTTCTGAACACTATCCCTACTTTAAAACAGTGAAAACGAGATAACTGGAAATTGTCACTCAGGCTGCCAATCAGTGATACATAATGGTAGACTTTTTAAATGCTCGTGGCTATTTACAAAATTACAATCCATTCTACATACTTCTTCATATTCATAACAATCGCACATCCAGTTCTACTCCATGTTCTCTTCCAAATGAACGGTACATGAAAATAAGTTTGACTACGAACAATAATGGCCCTGCTAACATGCTAATGACCATTCGCGGAGCAGTCATTTGCTCTCGTTTTTTAGATTGTGTTCTCCCTAGTGCTGTGTTCCCATCGATGCTGAACAAATGCATTGGCAATGCACAAATAACACCAACGCGAGATTTGTGACCAGAGGGAGTGGGATATATTTGTGACATGGCGGACGGCAAAAAATCCCATAATGAGGCCGAGCTCTGAGCGTTTCTTTGTAATTCAAGAAGCTGAGGGACAAGCTGTGCTGACAAAGTACATGAACCGAGTCAGCTTTTGTTTGTTGACTCTGTGTAACGACGTGGATTTGATCATGTCTGTGTATTTAATCGGTGGACGGCTACACACACGTTTGTTCACCTGTTTTTGAGCTGCTATGAGCCTGCACTTGTCCAAACGCCCACAGTGTCACTTGTGTCATGGCCTTAATCTCACATAGCACCGTGACTAACAGTTATTTGTCATTGCCGACTATTGTCGTCATTATTTTCTCAATTGTCTCAATCTTGTGAACATTGACAATGTAAAATGCTCATTTCTGTTTCTCAAACACAACGTGCCTTTGTTCAATATGTGTATTTGTCAGTTAAAATAACCGTAATAGCTCCATTTGTTTGCATTTGAAAGCAAAGGACCACAGGTTTTTTAGACAAGATTTGTTTTTCATTGTAGCATTTCATTCTTTCTGGGGTCGTGACCTGTTGAACTTTATACTTTTGACACAAGAATGACGATGTTATACTTTTGTAAACATTTACACATACAACCACACTTCCAGTGTCCAAGGTTTTTTGAGTCCATGTAAAAGTTCACCTGAACTTGTTCAGTATCCAGGAAGTGGAGCTTTTGGAAGATCTCCAGAAGGTTTTTCCCGTCCACAGTCTCTGTGTTAAGTGCCATGGAATAATGTATGTTATAATTTGGAGCTGTACAAATTTAATTCGATTGAATTCAGATACGGTAGATTTCAATCAGGTTTCAGAATCTGGTTTCAAATGAGTTTAATTAAGCAACATTTTGTCAAACTGTGCACTGGCTGTTTTAATCTGTCCTTGTCATATCTATTCTTGTTGGGTTATACTTCATGGTTACTTTTGAACTGATTTGAACAATATCAATTCATACCCATCATTTCTGAATTTCATAATTGCACCTAAATTTTAAAAAGAAATACTCTATCCATTGGTCTCTCCTCAATCATCTCTCATGGGTTCAAACTTTCCATAATGTGGCATCCTTCAAAAAATTCTCCATGCCTCTCCTGCTTTGCATTTTTTCACATTCCCACCTGCTCCCTCTTCCTTATTCCCCTGTCCTGCTTGGTCTAGTTGTGTGCACTCCAATAGGCCAGAGCCCCTGGATCTACATCTGGGGATGTTCCTGCCCACACTTCTCAACCAGGCCACCCCCGAGCAAATGGACCGTTTCTTCATGCCTGCTTGGAACCTCCAGATCATCGGCACCTACGCTCAGACAGAGATGGGCCACGGTAAAATGAAGAGTGCAGTTCAATTAAATCAGGCGGGATTTGTTGTCTGCTCTTTTACACTGAACATTCTGTAGACGAACAAAGGTTATTGGGAGTGCAATTCCCAGAATATTTCATCCTTTAAATGAAATATTCTTCAGTCATTCTTTAAAGGCATCATTTGCAATATAGACATGTTTCTACTCATTCACTTGAGATGGTGGTATTTTACGGGAACGTGGGTCCTCCCAACATATTCATGACTTCACTTTAGGTTGCTTGTTTACAGCAGCAAGCTGGCACTTTTTTTTTTTATACACAACTCATCTGAACCCTGAAACCAAAGCACTTGTCAGTCATACTCACAGTAGCAGTGCGATCATACCATTTGCAACCGCTTATCTGGAATTCAATGTCATGGGGTGTTTCTGTCATTGTACAAACACATTGCACCATCCGGGGTTTCAGTGTGGTGTCCTGTGGCACTGTGGCAGAGTTCAAGCCGGATTCAACCCAGTGATCTCGGATGAATGCACGTGAATATGAAAACTGTTGAGGAGCAAAGGAAGTGCCGCTGGTGCGTAGAGAGGCAGATTGAGCACTGCAGTGGCCGATGACTCACTGTTGTCACACAAATCAATGCCATGTATCAGCTGTGAATACGAGTTTAGTGAAAGGCTCCACAAGTGTGAAGACAATGTGATAAAATTTTGTGACTTGATCTCTCAAAGCTATAAATTCACACGGTAAATGTAGCCACAGTAGTTTTGATGGCACTAACCAAACTAACCTGAATGAGTGTGTAAATGTATAAAGTTATAAAATCATCACTGGAATTGTATTAATCATTAATCATTTAAATGCTTATCGGTCAGGCTCTACTTCATCCACACGCGTCGCTGTCTGTCATATCACCTGATCAACGCTGTGCATCACGGAGCTCTGTTTTCATTAACTTCCTGTTTCTCTCACTGTTTGTTTCAAACGGAATCTTGCCTTTACTAACCATCTTCAGTTATTTTCATGTCTGTCTTGGTGTTTGCCCCCCTCCCCATGGATTTGATAATCAGATAGTTTTGGATCTGTCAAACACTTACAATACTTTACCACTATATGTTGACGTTTTCCTGAAACTTTCATGGCTTAAGAATGTTGTTTCATTCATTTTCCTCAATTGCATGTTTTAGTGAACATACTCTGATTAATGTAATCATCATCATCATTATTATCAGTCTGTTAATGTGACCACAGTATTAGTGGATTGTCAATTGGTTAATCATGTCAAATGCACAGATGCTTCATCATTCATTTTGCCTTTCCACTCTGCGCTGTGTGTGTGTGTGGTGGGGATTTATATTTTCTCCCTCCAGGCACACACCTGAGAGGCCTGGAAACCACAGCCACTTATGACCCAGCCACTCAGGAGTTTGTCCTGAACAGTCCAACTGTCAGCTCCATCAAGTGGTGGCCCGGAGGACGTGAGTACATTATTCTGCAGCCTGGTATTTGGATTGAACTATGAGGATTTCCACAAGATGGGTCACTTCTCTTACAGGTGGAGCGAGTCCTGATTGAGACCCAACCTCATTAACTCTGTCCTTCTCTTTTCATAGTTGGCAAGACCTCAAATCATGCTATAGTCCTGGCTCAGCTCTACACGCAGGGAAACTGCCACGGCCTGCATGCATTCATCGTACCCCTCCGTGACACCCACACCCACGACCCCCTGCCTGGTAACCCACATCTGCAACATCTCTGTGGTGTTTTGTCTGCATTCATTTCCTGTCTCCTCCTCACTTTCTCTGGGTCTCTGCTTTTTGAAGGTATCGTGGTCGGAGACATCGGCCCAAAGTTTGGCTTCAGTGAAGTTGACAACGGTTACCTGAAACTTGAAAACATACGGATCCCACGAGAGAATATGCTGATGAAATTCGCCAAGGTGATTTGACATTTTATTGATCCTGTTGAACAGTGTTGATTGAACGGTTGGATTTTTAGCACAGTCCTCTTTTCTTTTTTTCCCTTTTTTCATTATTTGTTCGCATTTGCATGCATTTCGTATTTGCTCCCATGCCATATACTCAAAAATGATTCTCTTTGTCCACTAGATGGAGCCAGATGGAACTTATGTGAAGCCAACAAGTGCCAAACTGACCTATGGCACCATGGTCTTCATCCGCTCCATAATTGTTGGTCAAGCAGGAAAGGCCCTGGCCAAGTCCTGCACAATTGCCATCCGCTACAGTACAGTTCGCCACCAGTCGGAAATCCGAGCAGGGTCAGTCACTTCACATGGATGAATGAATGAATGAATGAATGAACGAACAACGACAAAGACCAAAACAAACACTGCATAAATGTTTCAGTAAAAACAAACAAATACTACAGTCAAGCAAATCCATGTGGCATGGTTTCAAAAGTTCTTTTTTTTGCTTCACGCCTGCGAAGCCTCAAATGAGTTTTTTCAAAGGACAAATTCTGATTTCAATACATTTTCTAATTTTGATCTTGAATATTTTAATAGGGGAAATCAATGGTCTATTCTGGTAAGAGACATAGATGTAGATACGTTTTGTCCCCTGAGTGGGTTACATCACATCCTCTTTCAGATGACATGGTACGTGAAGTCAGTTGTGCCCTGCACTTAATGTCGGTGTTATCTTTTCCAGTTGTTACAGTGCTCCATTTTCAGATGTGCATTGTTAATCACACAAATAACTTCTTCATCCTTTCCACATAAAAGTTCCAGCATTTTCTATGGTCATGTGCATCATTCAACACCCTCCTGAATGATTCTTTTGAAAAAGAGGGTCTAAGACTTATTATGTGCTAAACTGAGCATATTGAAAAACATTTTTCTGCATAAATACATGTGTTACTTAATTGACCGTGTTAACTGGTTAAACTAAACGGCAGTACGTTACAACAGCGTATGAAAATACCTCTGACTTTGTTGTGGTTCAACCTCTCACCACATCCTCATGAATTGAAGAGAAGCGCAAACCTTTCATCTGATATCAAACAGTCAAACTTGTGTGTCTCTATCTCACAGAGAACCAGAGCCACAGATCCTCAACTTTCAGACGCAGCAGTACAAGCTCTTCCCTCTGCTGGCTACAGCTTACGCCTTCATATTCGTGGGCGCGTATATGAAGGAAACTTACCAGCGCATCAGTGGAGACGTCAGTCAGGGAGACCTCAGCCAACTGCCAGAGGTAGAGAACAGTTACTCACATTTAGGAAGCACTCGGAATCATTCCGCAAAAGTGGATGTGTGCTGTTGTTTGCATAATTCTGTACATTTATGTGTCAACTTGACTCATCGTCAATTCATCATGAGTATCGTTGCAGAGATCTGTATTCACACTTTCCTCTCTGCACCTTTCAGCTGCATGCTCTGTCCGCTGGCCTGAAGGCTTTCACATCATGGACGGCCAACACTGGTATCGAGGTGTGCCGCATGGCGTGCGGTGGCCACGGCTACTCTCGCAGCAGTGCCTTGCCAGACATTTACGTCGACTTCACCCCTGCCTGTACCTACGAGGGCGAGAACACGGTCATGATGCTGCAAACTGCAAGGTATGACATTATGGAGAAAGGCCTGACCACAAATGTGACACATGGCCGAGCAACCAGCCCACAAAGGTTTGCACCCATGTTTTTTTTCTTTGTCATTATGTCAGAATTTTCACACAGGACAATGCCGCCCCCTGCAAAAGATCATGATTCAATGCTGATAGTTTCTCTGACTGTTACATGTGAGTGGATTTTATTCAGAGTTGATAGAAGGATACATGGTAAGCCAAAGAGGAACCAATTTCAATTTTCTGCATGCATTTGTGTTTCTGTTTTTTTACTTTCTTGATCTTGAGAGATAGGCTTATCTGACAACATGGCCAGGGTGAGGAAACGGAAGTGTTTTCTCAACATTGGAGACCTGTTCTTTTAGTGACACTAATTTAAAATGTATCACCCAAACACGAGGGAAATGGGTCTCCATCAAACTAGAGCTCATTCTCACTTATGCTACTTATTCTACTTTGTAGTGGGAGTCAAACTTTCAGTGGACTGACTGAAACAAACACCTGTTCACCCAGACAAGGGCTTAACTTCACCACAAATGCCAGTGACACAACCGACGTCCAAACATGGATGACATTTTAGAAACGGGAAGGAGGGCTGCTTTCCTATCACCAGGTCTAAATATAAGCAGCTCAGTTTGTGAATCCTGTCACAGATATTTTGTCTTTTAAGTTTCTACATGTATGTCTAGTTTTCCTGACAGTTTGTAAAAACATAAACCTTTAAGAATACACACAAAGATCAAAGATTTTGTGAGTAGGCTTAGACCTAAAACCAGACTTGGATTAAGGTTTAGACGTAATCGTCTCACGAGACCAAGATATCTTGAGGATATCTGGTTGTTAACTGCAGTTTCATGATAATCCTAATCCGTTATTACGACTACGACTTTTTCAACAGTCGTTGGAACTGTTACAGATAAATCACTCATCAGCACAAAGGCTTCATCCTCACACTCATTATTTCACACCTATGACAAACGACCGTACGGGATGAACACAAAGCCACTCACCGGCTAGCCTATGCACTCGTGTTCAACTGTGTGGCCTCCTCTTTAATCTGTGCAGATTCCTGGTGAAGAGCTATCGGCAGGCAAAGAACGGTCAGCAGCTGAGTGGCATCGTGTCGTACCTGAGCGAGACGGAGCATCAGAGGTTGCAGCCCCAGCCTGTCGCCGGCAGACCAACTGTGGTCGACATCAATGACCTGGCCAGTCTGGTGGAGGTCTACAAGCAAAGAGCTGCCATGTAAGAGAAAGGTTCACAAAATGGTTGTGTTCTCATTCGTGGCTCGATTCCAAGTCGTAAACTACTTATACAGATGTTTTGATGAATGTGTGATACCTGCGTAGTTCATGTGCAATTTTTCCTCTAGCTGTTGCGTCACCAGTCTGGTGGACTAGCAGGCTGTCACTGATGTGGCTCTTTTACACACTTAAGGTTATACTTGCGCTTCATCACGATCTTTGGCTCATGCGGTTGTGTCTGTGTGTTTTTAGCATCGTGGAGCTGGCAGTCAAGAGCATCCAGCAGGAGCTACAAAACAGGAAGTCCCAGGAAGACGCCTGGAACAACAGCTCTATCGACTTGGTCAGAGCCTCAGATGTAAGTTCTGTGTGTGTGTGTGTGTGTGTGTGTGTGGGTGGGTGTGAGTAGGTGTGTGTGGGTGTGTGGCCAACGCATCTTGCCCGCCTCTCTCTCTATCATCCTAATACCGCAAGTAAAGGAAGTGTAAAATGAGAACATTTGCTATGTTTTCGCAATATCGTAAAACTTACATTTTGAGTTTTTCTATTTTTTTTTGTTTGATATCCCAAGATGCAACGTGATCACTGTTTGCGTTTAACCCCTCATATCTTCTTGTTTCTCCGTGGTGTGTCTCACAGCGCCCTCCTTCATGTACAGTTCGTGTCCTTGTGCTTTCTGCCTCCAGGCCCATTGTCACTACGTGGTGGTGAAGCTTTTCACTGAAAAGCTCGGGGAGATCGGAGATACGGCTGTGCACTCAGTGCTGTCCACCCTGGCTCTGCTCTACGCCCTGAACGGCATCAAGCTCAACTCCGGAGACTTCCTGCAGGTCAGAGCACTCAAAACACAGAGAAACAACATGCCACTTGTGGATTTCAGTGCAGATCTGATGTCTGTTCGTGCCACCATTGTTCTGTCTTCTGCTTCACTGTCAAGTTTCCCCTCAAAAGCTCTGCCTCAATATGCTCTTTGAGCGGGAGTTAATAAATGGAGGCTTTGTGTGTGAGGCCCGTGTAGCTGGGGCTGCTGTTGCTCATACTTTGTAACTGAAACTGTTAACATTTTATGTGAGTGAAACTGTAGATTCAAAATATGATAAGCCAGGTTTCCTCATGTCTTGTGTTACTTTGGGTGTTTTCATCCACTATTGCTGCAAAATTGTGGGAATGGCTCATCAACTTCATAACTATGGTTTATGTGAAAAAGAAGCCTGGATGACAATATGATTGAATGGAATTATAAACCTGATCATACCAACTCTTTCTTTTTGCACAGTCCCCAAGTACTAAATCTTTGTATTTCCTTACCCATTCTCAGTCCTCAGCAATTTAAAATGAGTCAGGAAAGGTCTATGTGAATGAAACCAATGAAAGTGGAGAGGCCGCTCCATTACACGTCTCATGGCTGCGTCTCATTTTACTCATAAAGCGAAGTGGGAGGCTTTAGGGTAGGGACATTTGGCACAACCGCAAAAGGAACCGCCCCAGCAGGTGCTGCTCATCCTCCACCAAAGAGCTGTTGAGGAGAATCAGGTGGTTCACAAAGATCTCCACCTTTCTCTATGTCTTCTTTTCAGGCTGGCCTGCTCAGTGTACACCAGGTGCTGCAGATCTCTGCTCGTATCAAGGAGCTTCTGTCTCAGCTGAGGCCCAACGCCGTGGCACTCGTCGATGCCTTCGACTACAGTGACAAGCTTCTGAATTCAGTCCTGGGAAGATATGACGGAAACGTCTACGAGAACCTGTTTGAATG
Organism: Chascanopsetta lugubris; assembly: GCA_016785325.1. NCBI lineage: Eukaryota > Metazoa > Chordata > Actinopteri > Pleuronectiformes > Bothidae > Chascanopsetta > Chascanopsetta lugubris. The sequence continues at coordinate 11,211 of JAFBJT010093871.1, forward strand.
GGCTCGCCGCTCACCCCTCAACGCCACAGAGGTAAGTCCTGGCCAGTAGATGAAGACATCAACTCGTAGCTCCAAAGGGCTCAGTCGAACGAATTGATCTAACTCAGATTTAATGGATGTAGATGACTATCTAAGAAAACTGTCATTATAAGTGAAACCCTCATTTTCACAGAGCTTGATGGCAAACTAAGAAATGTTTTTGGTTTTGTTTATAAACACAACACTCCTCTGGCTCCTCCTCCTCTGCCCAGCAACACTTAGGACCTGGAGTGTATGCAACATAGGAACATTACAACTGTTGTGATAGTGGAGATACTTAAACAAGCCAGTGAAGCTAACCACCCGTCCAAATGCTGCCACTCAAAGTTGAGTACGCAGCAAAACACACCACCAACCCCCTCCAGTGGCTCATCAAAGATGCTTTATAGAGATCCATTTGTATGAGAGAGAGAGATAGAGAGAGTCTTGAATATACCTTTGTGTCATTGTGCATTCTTTGCCGTTAAAACCTAAATGTTTTCATGTCACCCTGATCATTTCTGGTCTTTCGTCTGCAGGTTCATGAATCCTTCAACAAGTACCTGAAGCCTCTGCGGGCCAAACTGTGAGCTGATCCTTGCACTTTTAATCCGGGCTCATACACAGGCACAGCCGTAACGGTACTTACCTAAGATATCAGCCCCCATGATGGTTTTCACTCATCACCAGCTTGTTTTTACCACCAATTCATTGTAAATCAGAGAATTGGCAACTTTAAACAACCTGATAATGAATGGAACTTGAAATTCCCCCCCAAAAAACGGTGGGTCTAATCAAGTCAGTAATGTAACTCAGTGAAATGCTGGAGAATAATCAATATTTACACAACGTTTTACACATTTTGTGTTGGGAAATTCTGTTTTATATATATATTTGATTCCTTTATTCACATTGTGCTGCATGAATGGTGTCTCCTTTAAATGAGACAGTCGAGATGAATTAGCACTTTCTTTGTTTTGTTTTCTAAAATCAGAATGTTTCAACGAATGTTACTTAATAATGGAGTGAACAGACAGACAACAAAATCAAAAGTTTGGGTTGTTTCCACTCACTACACAAACCATGACATCTAATAGTTGAGGCATTCAGTTTCTGTAGACATTCTGTAAACTTTCTTCTTCATGGATCAGTGGCAACTTCCTGACCCTCCTGTGACAGTTCACTTTGGTCTAGACTTCTGTCATAGAGTTTTAAAATATTTTCATGTTGAATACTCTGATCATAACATTTAAACGTTTATAGCTTATAAAATCTTCTCATATACTGGTGTCTGATTATGCTACAGTTTTGTTAGTTGCAGTGATAAGATTTAGTTCTGAATACCCAGTGAACTACACTGGTGTGTGTTCTACATTTCATAGTTTCCTCCTTCCTTAGAAAACAGTGACTCACAATGTTAATTAAGAAAGCAGTTGTTTTAGTATTTGGGTTTTTGCTTCACTCACAAAAATGTTTTTTCCTCTCAGTTCAATGACTAATATTGTGTCGTACTTCATATTAGATAACCACTGCCATACTTGACAGATCCACAATACACTACGTCTGCGCAGGCTTCATAATGTGTGTGTTTGACTGGAAGCTTCTGAAAGATTAAATTGTGCGAGATGAGGTGTGAAAAGAATCTGTTCAGAGATGAATTTCTCCTTGACAAGGCCACATATCTACCTTAACGAGTGTATGAGCCCCCCCCCCTGCAGTGTGAGGTTGATATAAAGATGGGTCACACCTTTGCCAATACCTTGATGGTTACTTTTATATTTTGGACTTCAAAACTATAACCTGAAATATTTTGAGATATATAAACCCGAAACCTGAAATGATTATAATTTTGAGATGCTATTTGCTGAAATTGTGCTGGGTGAATTACTTATGTTCAAATGTTGGGTAAAAATGTGTTCCAGCATGGTGGATATATTTTTTGGATTCATGTTTTCCTACAGTTTCAGAATTGGCAGATTAGTGCCCTTCATCTTGTATCAATCTGCAGGAGTTTCTTTTGCTCTGTGAGCAATCCAATCTCCACGGTCCTAAAATGAATGTAAGGAGCGATTCAGCGAGTGTAAAAACAACGGGTGTAATGTGCCTGAGGATTGTTATCGTTCATTAATCTAACGTACTGAGAAGGTTCATAGCATTTCATCTTTGTCCATGTCACAAACTTTGCATTCTTTATATTTCTGCCGTACGGTGCAATTATCATTACGTATTGACGCAGCTGTTTGTTAATTAACATGTTGAATAAGAATGACTTTGACCTACACTGTTTTAATAGATTGCAAACGATTTAACCTGTAAGTCATTAAATGATAATAATAATAATAATAAATAAAAATTTGAATCATGGTGTTGTGTACATTCTCATCCAAGTTTGTATAGGTTATCAAGCAGACTAGACTGAGGGTTACACTATGGATTTTCCTTTTAGGATTGCCCCAGTACGGTTTATTATTAATATTAATATTAATATTATTATTATTATTAATTATAGTAATAATATATTTTATTTAAGGTATAGTATGCAGGATTTGTCAACTGGTGTTCTCTCCTCTGCTGTCTAACAACACCTGGAGAACTTGATGTGTGCGCAATGTAGACTGCAAGCTATACTATCGTAACATCCGGTACAGAACGAAACCTTAAGAAAAGGAGAACAGGTGCAGTGC